>VTWG01001346.1:0-14133 GCA_008817895.1 Anopheles fontenillei | reverse complement strand
ATCCAGCGGGTAACTTGCATACTGCCACATTGTCTCCTTCCCGATGCATACGCTGCAGGCAGGAGGAAGGATGCACCTCCACAACAAAAAAAACACCGTCATGAACCAGAGGCGGATCTAACGGTAGACGGACTAGGCGGTCGCCGAAGATCTCTAGTCTGTAGTATGACGTATGTCTACAAGTAGACAGAGTATTAGCGACAAGGGCCGCCGGAAAGATGGTCGTTGGGGCCCCGTCGCTGGAGAACCTTCTTAGGACATGTGAGACAGCGCGCTCAGGCGAGGGGTATGAGGCGGAGCCAGGGACGGGTAGCTCGACGAGTTGCTCGACAAATTTGCCGTTGGAGAGAAAAGGAAGGCATGATAAAATTCTCCGAACGCCATGATTTCTTCCGTCGCTTTGCACCCCGCTTTGCAGTCCCTGGGGCCTGCCCTCGAACTGAACGTGTTAAGCATTAAGCATAACTGTGTTACACTAAGCTTTTTTGCTTTCGCCTGCTTTCGCGGCAAAGCCTCATTCAAAGCGCCGGGCGGGGTGGGGGATCGCGACATGATAGAGTTAACGGTGACTTTCCCGCGCTGTGTGTGTGCGTGTGTGTGTCGAGACCCGAAAACTCGAGACAGATTTCGGCACATTAAAAAAAAATATTTTATTGCCACTATACATTGCTACATGATGCTTAGAAGGTCGTTGAAGCGTCAAACATGTTCAAATAAAAAAAATTAGATTAGTGTTAGACGTTCTCCTACGCTTGTTTTAAATAGGCTTCTTCACCCTCGATTAGCAGGGGCATCGAATGGTCTCATCAGCAGCGGCACGAAATAAAATAAACCATCAATACACCGATAACACTTTGAATCTCAATCCAGCTTCTCCCACAGCGTCTCAAGGTCACACACAAATTTATAAATGCTAACACCCACCAATAACAATACACAACCGCAATGCACATATATGAATCAACGCATACACCACAACACCCAATCAGCTGGCGGCGGAAGGCACGGGCTGAAAGCGCAGGTAAGGCAAGGCATGGTGAGGGAGGGAGAAGAAACGGACAAAAAACTGGGCACCAATAATTTTAAATTTTTTTTTACCGTTTTTTTTTCTCCGCCACCATAAATAGTTCGTCCATTTCGCCAACAGATGGCGCTAAACCTGCGCAGGCCTGCACAGGAATCGCTGAAGTCCCGCGCGGGGAAAAATGTCCTATTTGAATAATAACATTGAAAGTACATTAAAAAAAATTTCTCATATAAAAAAGAGCACATATAAAAATAACATCGCGAATTTGTACATAACAAACGATTCCAGATAAGAAGCGAGGAGTACAAAAAGTCAATTTGTTTAACAATAAAAATGTAAAAAAGTATTTTACATAAATATTGGGGTATATTTTCCATTCTCAACTTTGCGGCCCGCGAATCACTGAAAATTTGTACTTGCGGCCCTCTGAAGAAATGAGTTTGACACAGCTGTTATAGACTAACATATCACAAGGAACTCAGTTTATCAAATATCATATGACATATGACCACGTATCTTTACCACTTTCCAGATGATAAAATGAGCTACGACCATTAGATTGTAATAGTACAGATATTGCGCGATGAATAATTTATGTGATCACAAATCACTGAACAATGATTTTATCTTAAATCTACGGAAAATGTTAACTTAATTTCCTTCTTGTTATTTCGCATCATTCAGATCGTAAACATTGGAAACTAGCGTCGCACAAATACAATCACATCCCTTGTACATACACGCGGTAATCCAGATGTCACTTTTCTTAGCTGATTCTTCTTCAGCTTAGCTGTGAAAACGGGGTTAATATGTGACCTGGTATTTCAACAGACCTTGGATTGGCCTTATTTGCCTCTTTTTATAATTTAATTAACTCTATACTTTAACCGTAGAGTTGGCAACCAGATTAACATACGTAAGTTGGCAACCGACATACCCGGGTATTCCACACGTTTTGACGTGCGACCATATATTCTCTTCTATTTCATTTATTCATTAAGTTTTTTCATTTTATGATAAATTTAACGGTCAAATTGAAATTTGGAATCGCTTGAATTTGACTCGAAAATAAGCACAATACGAAAAGAGGAAGAAGCGAAACGCCATTCTCCATACAAAATGTATGAAATACCCGGGTATGCTGGTTGCCAACTTACGTAGTAAAGTTTAAAAAGATCAAAATAAAATACTCTCGCGTCCTAAACGTTTCAACACCAACACGCGCATATCCGTCCGGCTTAAGGCCCGTGTCTGTGCTCCATAGCATGCAATTTTATCGCACGTGCTGTCAAACGCTTTTTCGTATAATATTGCGATTATTTGGATGATTTTAATAATATAACGATTATGAAAAATTAAGTTGAGATTGTTCCTACAAAACACCACATATTTAGTTTGACAGATAAAATCGGATGCGGCGTCCGACGAAATCAAAAAAATTTGATTCCGTCGTACGACGAAATCTCTCGTCCGACGTTATCTGTCAAATTCCATATAAAATTTTGACAGGCCTTCCGATAAAATCGCATCCGATGGAGCACAGACACGGGCCTAACCAATACACTCTCTTCTCCGGCAACTCTTGATCGAGCAACAGCAATTTTCGCGTCTCTCCCGAACTCACCGTTCCGCGGCTTAGTAAAAAAACGAATAAACCGAACTTTAGTAAAACGTAAACGTAGTTCGCAAAGCGTGTTGCGTATCATTTCTTTAAAAAATTAGGGACCACATTTCTGGCGCCCCTAAAACTGGTGACCCCGACGTGATTCGCAACCGACGCCGTGAACTCGTACGTAAGTGTGTGTGTGTGTACTACGCACCGCAAACTTTTGTTCCGCGTTGAACGTGTTCAAACGTGCCACCGGCATCGGAGATCGACGCAGAGAAGACAACTGGTGTGTGTGTGCCGACGACCGGGAGTACTACCAGCGTTAGAGGTACCGGCCACGCGGCTGGCCTCCTCCTCCCTTTCCCTGTAAAGTGTGCAACGAGCGCCCTTTCATCATTCACCGGACGTTGAGTGCTGGCCGACGAAAAACGCAGCAACGCCGTGTTAGTGCGCCTGTAGCTACACGGAGCGTTCCTGCATTCGGCGAACAAAAGAACCACCCGCACACGCGCGCCGCCTCGAAGCGCGACAAACGCACACACACCATCATCGGCGCAGCAGAAAATTTCCATCCAACTTTCGACGGCTGACGCAATCGACGCAATTCCTGGAAGCGGATCGACGACATTCTCCGCTGGTGGTCTCCTCGACGCCGATCACCGCCTCGCAAGCTGTTTCTACATCTCGTGCTACTGGGATTTTTCTTCCGTTTGTGTGCGCTTCCATCAACGGGTGCGATCAAAAAGGAAGACACCAACGTCGAGTTGCGCACGCAAATTATCCAGCCGTAGCAGTAGTGACACATCGCCGCCATCACGATTTTTTCGCTCGAAGGCGAACCCGCTTGGATCCAGCCGACAAGAAAAACGACGCCGCCATTTTGTCTACACAATTCCGCCGCAAGTAAGAAGACGCCATTTGCTGCTCGAGAAAAAGGACGACGCACACCATCATGCGAACCGACGCACTTCATCGTTCTCACCTCTACCCATGTATGAACGTGGAGACAACCAGGAGTGTTCGCGGCATCATCACCGCTTAAAACCATAGACGAGAGAGCCGCTGCCGCCATCATCGTGTTCGCGTGGATCTACCCGACCGGGAGGGCCGCTGACAGCAGGCCCCGCGAAGACGCCACTACGCACGCCGTCACCACAACAACGATCATACGTCATCATCATCGTGCTATTAAGGTAAGATCCAACCTTTTACGACTAACTGCGAACATTCTGCAGCGATAAAAAATGATATGCTACCCCAACGTCAATGGGACACCGCCACCGACCGCCGACCATGCGGTACCTCGCAACCGACCGATAACCGACCTCGCATACGGACCACCGAAGACGACTACCTTCCAGTCCGCGCCAGGCACCCAAGCTTTCTATTAGCTTTCGAACAACCTACCGACCACTAACTATTCGGTCAGGAGGCGTTAACTGCCGGTCTCGCCGCAACAAACGTATCACGCTTCATACCAAGCACTTACACGAATTTTCGAAGTCGTTTCAGATCTTTGTAACGGACAGCTACGCTAATCTCCGTCAACCGCCTGAAACCAACCCAAACAACGAACGACCATGACCATATCGGCCTCGTGACACCGTCACTCGATCGCCCGCCGATGACCGGACGCGCACATAACTCCGATGTCCCAACTGCCATCGCCCAGCCGGCAAAACACGACTTCGATGTCCCCGCCGTCGACACCGACCTGAACGCCGAAAGCCCGAAAGTGCACTTAATCGATTTCATGCACCGTCGCTACCTGCAGCTACGTCGACCGCCAGCAGCATCGACCGCCAGCTGCACCGACCGCCAGCTGCACCAACCGCCAGCTGCACCCCACCACCACCTATCCTACGACATATGGAATCGATCGTATCGACCGGTGTTACCAGTAACACCGCTCTAGGAGGGGAATCCTGTAGCGACCAGAGCGCCATCTGGTGCGCACACGTAGAACTACCGACCAAAATGTTAAACGGGCTAGTTAGGCAGGGACTGCACACAAAGCTAGAGCAGGACAAACAGTGGTAGCATGCTTCACCGCAGCTATAAAAACGGTGGTATACACGTTCTCTCGGGTCCTAAACGTTTCAACACCGACACGCGCATATCCGTCCGGCTTAACCAATACACTCTCTTCTCCGGCAACTCTCGATCGAGCAACAGCAATTTTCGCGTCTCTCCCGAACTCACCGTTCCACGGCATAGTAAAAAAAACGAATAAACCGAACTCTAGTAAAACGTAAACGTAGATCGCAAAGCGTGTTGCGTATCATTTCTTTTAAAAATTAGGGACCATTTGTGGCGCCCCTAAAGGTTAAATCTAACATTTTTAGTGGCTTGCAATTAACTTATAACCGGTAGTCTCAGTTTACTTAAAGTTTAAAAATTATCTGTTCATTTTATTGAATAATTTCTGTTACACATGTGGTTTTGGTTAGATTTATTTATAAAGATTAGTAATATGAATGAATTTTAAACGTTTACACTGGCAATCGCTGTCTGGTGAGAGGATGGAGTAGATGCTGTGGTCCAAAAGTTGAAACTGCATAGTGAATTGTCGGATTTGTCCAAAACGAAGTCGTGATGGAATTCTCTAGTCTTGGTGTGGTCTCTCTATGGTGGAGTTGAGGTCTTGATAGTTCTCAGGAAAGAGCGACCACTGCTAACCCAATAACCATTCCAACTATTGGCGATGATGATTTTACTAAGGCAAATTAAGTCTCGGCGTGGAAGTGTTATGGCAGCAGGCCGGGTTATTACGCCCTGCGTTGGTTAGTCAGTCTGCTATTTCGTTTCCCTGAATACCAGTGTGACCAGGACTCCAGCAGAATGTGACTTGAGGTGAATTCGATATATTGCAGAGTTGTTGGATGTTCAGGTTGCGGGTAGTTCCAGATTCAAGTGCTTGAAGGACACTTGCACTCTCGGTGAATATCACGTTGGGTTTGTGACTGCATAGGCCTTCGTCACTGTAGTTACGGTGTACCTTCATCTTTAGGCATAGTAATTGAAAATTTAGTTAATGCTGGAGAATTTTCTGTGGCAATAGGTACACTCGATGATTTGGATGAAATGTTTCGGCATAAGTAATGTGTTTTATGGCGTTTATAACTGCTTCCATCCAAAAATCTGTCACCACAATTTTCACATGTAAACGGACGCTCTCCAGTGTGTATACGCCTATGAACAGTCAATTGGCCACCCTGACTAAATCTTTTATCGCAGAATTCGCAAACATATTTTTTTTCCCCTGAAAAATAATTAGAAACAAACTTAATCAATTGATTACATACTCAACATCATATAAGCTTATATTTTAAACCACGTACGTGAATTTATGATTCGTTGAATTTAATGTACAACAAGACCATATCATATAACAAAGACCACATCCAAAAATTCTTGACACATTCAAAAGTGAACTTAGCCAAGTATTCCTTAGGGTTTCGAATCATATGATGGATTAGTTAACGGGAAGAGGAATGTTTCAAACCGCTAGTGGAATCGTGCGAGCATTATGCGGAGGTTTGCAATCTTACAATGAAGTGTTGCAACTGAATAGAGGAATTTTGCAAGTGAAGCTCCATTATTCCATTATACAATTTCGAATCATAGAAACCCTGTATCAATGTTCATTCATGTGATTAGCTGATCTTTGCATACCACCTTTGTTTAATGCTTGTTTAATTTTGGTTCACCAACCGTTGTCGGTTAAGGCCTGCCTGTACCACTTGTGGGGCTGGCTTTCAGTGACTTTTGGATTACCCCCCATAGCAGGATAGTCAGTCCTACGTATGGCGGCACGGTATATCTGCGGCTTGTACCCATGACGGGCATGTTGATAAGTCGTGCGACTCTATCATGAGACCGGCTCTGGCGAATTTGCTTAATTAACTTTGACATTTGTTTAACCGTAGTGTCTATGACCAAAAAAATACACGTTGTTCTACGACCGCCTAGCCGGGTAGGACCATACACTTTGTATGGGAGATTGCTGTTTCACGGATTTAAAAGAATTTCTTATGATCTGCTCGTCGAATTATTATTGCATGAAATTATTATCAAAGCTGCATCTTCTTGTTGGTTTACTGAAAACATTTTTCTGGAATGTTGAAAATTGTCTCACAGTATCTTTACGACCGCCTATCCGGACATTCAAAAAGATTCTGATAATCGGACCAACAGCACGGTTAGCAATGTACTTGCATCACCATCAGAACCGTTTTTCATCCAGCCATCTTCCTGGTCCTACATAAATATGTCTATCTTTCCAGAAATGTTTCTTTGGCTTAGGATATCGTATCGTCATCAAATTGATTATTCTATTCCACATCACATCTTCTTCTTCTTCTATTTGGCGTAACGTCATACGCGGACATACCGGCCTATTAAGACTTTCGAGACTTAATTCATTACCACACATCCGGATAATCAATCCGTCCATTCTACGGTCTACGGAGACGGTCCATTATAGGTTTGCCCATGACGGGCATGTTATTGAGTCGTAGGAGCAGACGACTGTACCACGAGACCGCCCCTTTACATAACATGTGATGTTTAATATGCTACGCATATAAAAACAAAATCGGTTATGTTTGCTAGAGTTTCGGCTGCATTTTCGATGTACTTATAAAATTACGACCAATGATCAACTCTGACGAAAAAACGGCTGAGAGCAACATCTCCATCTCCAATTTATTTGAAACGAATTGGGTATGTAAGGAGTTGGATTGGTATAACACCTGTTTACGACGTTTTAGTAGATTCTCGTTCCCCGTTGCTTCCAATCGCGTATCGTCACTTGCGAATCGATAATAACGTGCGAT
Source organism: Anopheles fontenillei (assembly GCA_008817895.1). Taxonomy (NCBI): domain Eukaryota; kingdom Metazoa; phylum Arthropoda; class Insecta; order Diptera; family Culicidae; genus Anopheles; species Anopheles fontenillei. The sequence continues at coordinate 6,659 of VTWG01001346.1, read as the reverse complement.
CAAATGCGGAGCATTCGACGGACCAAATGACGGACTATTTGGCTACGTAGTACATGAAAAATAGCGAAATAGTTTTAAGACCGGCATTCGAAAGAAATGAAACATTTTATTTTGCGTTACGTAACAACAATTAAACTCCCCCCCTCCTCTATGTAACAAATCGTATCGTTTGACAACACCCCCTCGCCCTCTCCCCTAACAGCGTTACATAATTGATGGAAGACGCCTTACCCGAGTACAGACGGCACCCACAGGCCTGCTCACGCCAGAATGCAGATCCGATTGCATACGATTCTATCTTCACCATTAACATGAGAGGGACAGAGCTTATACCCCGAACGTACCCGAAAGGTATGCATGCTTCACTCATCAGGATATAAAGGTAAGGAGAAGGCAAAAGAGACACAGAAAAGTTTCCTCACGGCTACACATATCCTCTAGATGCGATGTCTATGCGTCTCGCTCGGTATCACAGCGGCATACGGCAGGTAAGGAGTACAAAAGCTGCAACCTATCACGCACACATGTTTATCGAACACAACTATTCGGTTCGGTTCGGAAAACTTCACGAGGACGCCGGAACAAAAGACTTTGTAATGATTTTGTATGACTTCGGCTGTTTTGGACTGCAAGTGTGGATGCAGACATTTAGGTACCATGTATCTGGATAATGCTTACTCTTCCCTTGTTCGTACTCTCTTCTTCCATCGATTCAATTTCGGGTCTCGTGACACACACACAAATACACACACAAACACACACACACACACACACACACACACACACACACACACACACACACACACACACACACACACACNAGTTTACACTACTGGTTCGAGGGTTGAAAAATATCGCCACAGAGTTTTGCATTACAGTTTTTTGTTGTAAAACAGGTATCTTTTGCACAAATTTAATGCAAAATGCGTTAAGAACTTTAAGGAAATTCAAAAAGAGCATAAAATATTTCAAAGAATCAAAATATTTGCATAAAACAAATAGACCTGTCAAATTTAAAGGAATCGCGTACTGCGAATTCGCGTATATCGAGTATCGCGTACTACGGATAATTGCTGTACATGCAGAAAAAACAGCCTAGCTCGCGAGCGCGCTGCCCATCCAAAATACGTAGCGAGAAGATCAGGGTAGCTCGCTAGCGGCCTGTATGCTTAAAATCCATGCAGAAAAAACCGCCTAGCTCGCGAGCGCACTGCCTATCCAAAATCCATGCAGAAAAAACTGCCTAAATCGCGAGCACACTGCCTATCCAAAATCCATGCAGAAAAAACAGCCTAGCTCGCGAGCGCCCTGCCCATCCAAAATACGTAGCGAGAAGAACAGAAACGAGAAGAACTCGCTCGTGATTCGCAGTAAGCAAAAGAGCCAGCTCGCTCGAATCGTCACAAAGAATCATTTTGCCCATGTCTAATCCAAACCTTCGACAGCACGCTCAGGCGAGGGGTATGAGGCGAAGCAAGGGACGGATAGCTCGACAAGCTGCTTGACAATTTTGCCGTAGGAGGGAAAAAGAAGGCATGAGAAAATGCGCGAAAGGCAATGAGTTCTTGCATCACTTTGCCCAGCGGGATAGTGAAATCGCATATACCGCGTATATAGGGGAATATCTGTATTAATTAGTGATGGGAAAAATGAAGTTTTTGACAGAATCGATTCCGACTAGTTCCGCAGTTTTCTTGAATCGATTCCGGATAGTAGGTCCGGGATCAGTTTCCGGAATCGATTCCGGATTCGGCTCGGGAATCGGAATCGGATCCCAAATTGGTTCCAAAATTGGCTCCATAATTGATTCCGGAGTTGGCTCCGGAATCGGAATCGGTTTCAGAATTGGCTCCGGAATCGACTCCAGAATCGGAATCGGTTCCGGAATCGGAATTGGCTCCTAAATTAGAATCGGCTTCCAAACGGAGTCAGTTCCGGCATCGCCATAAAAATAGGCGTTTGGCGTTTTGATAACCGCAAAAAATTAAAAAAAATACTTGTAAAAGATCCATTCTCATGGCGATTCCCGGACTGATTTAGCTTCTAACACTTCTTTTTTCAATTCAAGAACTAATTCACATTCCGGAACTAATTATATTTCTGGATTCAAATTATGATTCCGTTATCGGAGCAAATTGCGATTCCCAGGTCAATTCCGATTCCGAAGTCGATTCTGATCGCGGAATCGATTGCAGAGCCGACTCGGGCCGACCGATTCCCTGTTCGGAATCAATTCCAGAGCCGATTGCGATGCTGGAATCGATTCCGATTTCCGAGCCGATTCCGCACATTTTTAGGTACTTACCTGTATGAGTAGTAAGATGCTTTGCAAGATTCGAACTAGATGTAAATTGTCGATTGCATATCTTGCAATTATATGTTTTGTACTTCTTACCAGTGGGACCAGCTTCTGGTGGGATTGCTATTGCATGAGCGTTCGGTATGTATAGTTTACTTTGGGGATTAAAGTGGGATGTGTAGTGTCGACGCATTTCCTTCTTATCAACAAACCCTTTCTGGCATAGCTGGCATGAGAATGGACGTTCACCAGTATGTATGCGACGATGTATCGTCAGCGATCCTTTTTGTGTAAATGTTTTTCCACACAAATCACACATATATGGTACAGGTTGGTCGGCATGCATTTTAATATGGCGAATGAGATTTTTGTGATGTTTAAAAATACGATTGCAAACCTTACATGTAATGATACCATGTATTGTATGACGAAACTCATGTTCAACCAACGATTCTGCCTCCCGAAATATCAAATCACAATAACGACACTTTTTATCCGTTATATTCGATTCGTGAGAATTCTTTACGTGTTCCAGTGCAATAGAAAGATTATCGAAAGTTTGCGCACAGAGCACACAGTAGCATGGTTGACTGGCTTCTGCACCAAGACAGTTTAGTTTATGTTCGCGCAATACCTGTTGCGCCCGGAAGGATTTTCCACACACCTCACAAATAAACGGTTTACCTCTATTGTGTGTAAGATGGTGATCAATAAATTCGTCTGTTTGTTTTAGTGGGTTTTCACAAACATTACAACCATACACACTATTCTCTTTTTGATTTCTTTTTTCATTCATTATCAGTGTGGTAGATTTTTTGCGCACTTCACCACAATATTTACATTCTGATTGATTTTCCTGCTCATGTATGGCCTGATGACGCCGTAGGGTACTAAGCATTGTGTAAGATCGATCACAGATCGAACATATAAATCGTTTGTGCCCTTCTATTACCCTAGTATTGTGTATTTCAGATTGTGTTTCAGCTTCTTGATGTTCGTCTTGCTGGTTCCCTTGAGAATGTGCCTGTCCTTCATGGTGCTGACAGTCCGCTAGCGCCACAAAACGCTTCTCACAGTAAAAGCATTTGATAGCTAAGCCTTCCACATGTTGACGAAGATGGTCTTGAAGCACTCTTATCGAGCTAATCATTTTGTCATCACACTTACCGCACTGAAACGGCAGCGAATCGGAATGCAATACGAGATGATTATTAAGGTCTTGATGCGATTTTCCAATGAAGTCGTTACATATGTAACAAATCATCTTACGATTTTCTTTTTTTTTAATTTTTTGTACGTGATGTTTTTTTTCGTGTTTATCTAGATCAATTTGATTCGAAAATGTTGTTGCACAGTATCGACACACAAACCGTCTACCCTTATCGGCATCGATGTCGTATTTCTGCTCATGTAAATTACGCATATGTCTGCTTACAGCTTGTCCACAAGAAAAGCGGGCGGGACAATAAAGGCAGCGTCGATTTAACGCTGGATCATGCTGTTGATGATGCATATTTAAACGATGCAAATTAGTAATCGTTTCCGATACACATATATTACAGTTGAATGGAATGTCTTTCGCATGCTCATTTTGGAGGTGTTGACGCAAATCCATGCGAAACCGGAATCTTTTTCTACAAATATAACACTGCGTTATATTGTTCGTTTTCATATCATTTGTCTCTTCATTTCCGTTAGTATTTTTACGGTTTAAACATACCATCTTCGACATTTTGTTCATTTCCAAGCGTTCCTTCCGTAGTCTGCTGACATTTTTCCGTTTTAAACTTTGTTGCAACAATTTCTTTAAGTCTGTCGAATTGTACTCTTCGCTAATATCAGTTTCAAATGTACATTTTTGATGATCATTTGTACTATCATGTTCGGTTCGGGCCGGATAGTTTTTAGATTCTACATACTCCGATTGATCTTCACTTTGATCTTGTCTATCATATTCCATAGACGAATATTTTTTTACACGCTCTGAGTTGCCTTGAAAAGCGCACGTTATGAGAGAGGCTGTGTTATCGCCTAGTATTCCTGAAGTATAATATTTATTTTTTGCACGCCATTCGACGTTCCGTGCGTTTTGTTCTACTCTTTCCGTAGGTTCCTCTTTTGATTCATTAGTATGATTCAAGATGTCACTGTGTTCCGCACCACTATTATTGCTGTAATAAGCATTTCCAGAATCAACTTTGTTTTCCACATTTTCGTTCACAAATACTGCTGAAAGACATTCTGAGCTACTTCCAGAATCTATAGGCTTGTTGTCAAAATTTTGTAAATTATCATCTTTTTTAACAATATAGATCTCTTCTACATCGTTATTCGATGGGATGATATGACTGAAATAATAATTTAAAAATATATTGATTTATTAAAAGATAATTTGGAAGACGTGAATTTAAACAGTATAATGTATTATTATCTACCGAAGCAACATTTTTTCCTGTTTACAGTAAGGTACATGAATATAATAACGCGATCGGAATAAATTGACACTATACGGCTCAACCAAGGTGGATTAAAAATATCAGGTGGAGGAAAAGGATTTTCGGGGGTTCGCCATTATTTAAAACTGCCATTTAAAAACCGTTAAAGCGGCGCTCTGCGACCAATTGAACGAGACAAACAAACACGACTCTGTCTATAGCAAAGTGAGTGTATATATCAGGTGGGCTTATAGTGTTTTTCCTCACATCGACACACAGTTAGATAGAATTAGAAAAAAAACTGTATAGAACAATCATCAAAGCACCCAGTTTGTTATGGATCTAACTGTCATACCAGGTTTTCTTCCTATTTTCGTTTTAAGACGTCAAATTGCACTGGATAAGCCAATAAGTGAATTAATATATATTAATACATACAGTCTTTCCCCGAGTTACGCGAATAATGTGTTCCGGAGACATTCGCGTAATTCGGATTTTCGCGTAAGTCGAATATCACGTTTTACAGTAAAAATATACTTTCTTTATCATGATTTTTGATTGAATTTAGTTCATTTATGTAATTTATCACTTATTTGATTCAATTGGTGTAGAGAATTCAGTTATTTCTGACTTTTTAGTGAATTAAAATTTTGAAATATTGCTAATTATTTTTCATTTGACAATTGATGGAGAAAATTGTACTGATTTGACATCTGAACTGTCAAAAATAAAAAAATCGCGTAACTCGAGTGTCGCGTAACTCGGGGAAAGAATGTATAAAATTTTGACAGGCCTTCTGATAAAATCGCATCCGATGGAGCACAGACACGGGCCTTACGCGGTTTTCTAGATTTGACAGACTAAATCTCAAATCAGTACAATCTGCTTCAAGTACGGTATAAATTGCATTTTTGCTAACAAATTGAAACCGATTAAAAGCCAGAAATAATAGAATTTTCTGCACGAATCATATCAAATAAATGATAAAGTGTATAAAAGTACTAACTTAAATAAAAAAACTCCGGGTAATCAATAGTATTTTATTCAAAAAACGTGAAATTCGACTTACGAGGATATTCAAGTTACGCGGATTCGTCGGGAACGCAGAAACCGCGTAACTCGGGAACGGACTGTATATGCAAAGTGGGTAGAAAGGACGTGTCGTCCAAAGTGGGTGTAGGGACTAGGTGGGCTTATAGGTTTGGCGGCCATATTGGACGATTGAATGACAGGAGGGGATTCGATTGTGATACGTAGTTTTTCACCCATACTACGACACATCAACCAAAACAGCCAGTGGAATGCACACGCACACATCAACAAATGATCGAATCCCCTCCTGTCATTTCGTTTTCATTTTTCTACAGCACGGCTGTCAAATTGTTCGGGATAAGCCCACCTGTATAATAAACCCACTTTGCTCAAAATGGCTACATTCCAAAAGCTGAGAAGACACCTCCTATATATTCCACCTTGCCACCACCTGATATTTTCAATCCACCTTGCGACTCAACATCAAGGATGTTATTACCGTTCGTATAGACATAGAGCGACAACGACTCGCGAGACAAAAAGTGGCTCGAAATTTCACTCACGTAGATCAATGTAGCTCATTTGGTCCAGTGAACCTACATGCTTTTTGTTTTAAAACATTAAAAATTAGATGAAATGTGTTCAAAATTTTTTTTTGAGTTTAGAATAAGTCTGGCTCAAAAACAAACTGGAAAATTCGATTGTTTCAGTCCAAACAGAAATGTCCAGCGAAACAAAAAGCTCTGTTTGTAAAATTGAGCTCATTTTTGTCGCGCGAGACGTCGGTGCTCTATGTCTATGTGAACCAAAGTGGGTAGAAAGGAGGGGTCGTCATACAGAACATTCCCAAGCGAGTGAAAAAGTCACTTTTCGGCTGTGTTTTCGATTGATAT
>VTWG01001345.1:0-21872 GCA_008817895.1 Anopheles fontenillei | reverse complement strand
AGTTTCAGGCGTAAATTGTCTGCCAAAAATGTGATTTGTATTATCGTTTACTGGATTACAAAGTATGTCTAAGGACGCATTTTAATACACTTTGTTACGCTTCGTGTGTTTTACTACAACATATTCATATTTTTTTTAATAAAAAAAACTACTTTTGTCTGAATGTGCCTCCTTTTTTGGTTGACCCCTGGCACACAATTTGCATCATTCTACACTCTGCTACTGTTCCGCTCACTCTCCACCCAATCTGTTGCCTTTCCTTAACCTACCGAACACCCTACCGCACCGCTATTTATGTGTATCAATTCGCAAACGCACGCCGGCATAATCCCTAGCTATAATTTTTAACGATTAATGCTTCGAATGATTTGTGTTTAATTTTCAGGCGAATTTTTATACTGCAATGGTGCATGAGGGAGCACGGGTGTTTGGATTAGGTATGGTAGCGTGCTGTAGCTGTTGTGGTGGTATGCCGACGGTTCCACCCACCAAGGTGCCGTGGTGTCATAAAAGCCGAAGCGCAACCAAATAAAGATCTAACCACGCATGAAACAACACGCTGAAGCGTGAAAACGGTTCAGCGAAAGTTTTGTCGCACATGGTAGAGGTTGATGGTTGGCGGTGGGAGGGAAAAAGGGAAACAAAAACATTTGATATGGGCCCGAGGGTTTACACTGGTGATAAATTTGAATGAAGATAGCGATTGATTAAACATGAAGTTTGTTAATGAAATTTTGTTCACTAGGGCATAGGGTTTTTTGTGTGTGTAAATCATACTTTGCGCTGGATGTTCGAGCACGGTCAAAGGTTGTTTGAATATTAAAAATTACTGTTTGACTTTTTTTGTGTGTAGAATCATGAAGTTTTATGTACATTTTTTGTTGTTTGCAACATCGATATGAAAGCGAACGATATTGAATATCGAAAAAGGTTATTTGTACAGCAGGTTTTATTACTCGCCATTTTTCTGGGAATTTAATAAAGTGCAATTATTAAAAAAATAACATGCCGAAGTTGCGATAAGCTTCAACAATCACCAATCCTTCCAAAAGGTAAAATGCAGGTAGCAGTGATTATGCAAAGAAAAAGCAACCATCTCGAAAAATGTAATCCAGTTGAGACAATTTACTGCTACTGCTGCTCTGTAGACACCTGCACATGCGGTACGTGAAGAGGAGAGAGAGAAAAAATATGGTCCAGCTCCGTATTACTGCAGCAGTGGGACGAATGAGACCAACCCGACATAGCAGGCATGCACAATGCACATTTTGGCGCTGCAGCATTCACTGTGCACTTGGTTTTTGAGTTTAAATTTCAACGCACGTATTTGATTGCACAGACATATGAGTGTGGTTTTTCCTACCTCTGTGTGTGTGTATGTGTGTGAATTGAAAAGTTTGTTCCGCTTTCATTTTCTGTGACCAAACGCGGGCAACAGTCGGTGTGACAAAAGGATCCCTCCGGGTACTAGTTGCAACATCTTCGAGCAACGAGCGTTAACGCAAGGGGAGCAATTTTTATCTGCATGCTTTTGTGCTGTGTAAGCGAAAGCTGCCTGTTTCTTTTTTGTGTGTGTGAGTATTTGCAACGTAGAGAAAACTGTTGAAAACACGTGCTGGAAAGGCTTGTGGAAAGTAGTTAAAATTCAAATTGAATCGACACGTTTTTAAAAGATAGCCGCAAGGCACCGTCTGCATTAACAAGCCTCACGAAGCGTACTGATAAGCAGAAGCGATGGATGCTAACACAAATTGAGGAGAAAACATGCAGAATGTGCAAAACGGCATACATTTACAATGCAGTCCGATAACAAAAGGTATGAGAAAGAAAGAAAAAAACATTCTCTATATGCATGCTTGCCAGAAGCAATCATCTTATCAAAAGCTTTACTTTTCAGTTTGTTTTAATCTTACGCCACTCGTAGTCTTATGTTTATGGTGGCCCGTTCTATCAGCATCGGGATGATCACGTTACATCATTTGCTCGATGAAGTTTGCTGGAATGGATTGGAGGGAAAAATCTGCACCCGATTTTGGCACTATCTTTGCTTTAATTGCTGGGGTTCGCTTCTCAACCTGTTCGGAAAAGGTACACCGGCGTCCCTTTAACAGCATTATGAGCAGAACGCGATAGAGCAAAAGTCCATTATGCGCCATGCATATTTTAGCACTATCGCCGTATCGTCGATTGGATTGAAGGTACCGCTTGTGGCAGGGGATGGTTGGGAGTGGAACCAATTTTTGGGAGCTCAAAATGGTAGAGGGTTGTTTTAAATCTGTTAACATTAGTGTGGGAAATAATTATGAAGTTTTTCGTTAAGCCAGCAAAGAAAAACATAATATTTTGAATATGAAACATTTGTTAGTGTGCCAGCTATTGCTTTCATCCGCCATTTCTATCTTTTTAAGCTTTGTTTTGGCGCCTAAATGTATGCAACTGGCCAGTGTATTTGTTTTTGTTTTCTATTAATAACAAAAAGTGAGATTATTGAAGCAGCAAACATTTATCTACCTTTAGGCGCTTCATCGTTCAAGCCCGACGAAGCGTTGTGTCAACGGGATTGGAATACCAATTATCCAATTAACAGCAAATGTAGTTACATCGGGTTGCGACGACTCGGTTCGATGATTTTATTCCTGTATTTTCAAAGCAAATAACTGAAATATTTAAAAAAAAAAAGCTTTTCCAACCCTACTCGCACCGAATGCTTTAGTTGTCCACCGTGTTCGAAATGGACATTTGGCCCTTTTCAGCTTAATTTAGTGCCTAACAATGACCATAAATTATCCAACGGGTGGGAGTGGTTTTATGTGCTGTTCCGGGTTGGCTTCATACACGCATATCGTCGTACGCTGCAGCAAACTAAATCGCAGGTGCATTTGCCCGTTTGCTAATAGCGAGCGCTCGGGATGAGCACGGGGCCACCGGTTGTGACAGTTACCAAAGCCCTTGTAGGCCGTGGCTGCCGCAACATGGAGCTCACAACAGCACACTCACTCACTCGTTTCACGCGACGCGAGTGTGTGTGTGTGGGAGAGGATCGCGGTAATGTGTGGCACCGTTTCGTGTAGCCATTTTCATGCTAATATGTCCTATGATAGTTACGCGGAACGATTGTTTGTCAATTTATCAATTATGCCAAAGATAAACAATCCGGTGCTCAAACAAAAGCCTCCCCGGGATGACGATGTTGACGCTTTTGCTTGCCATCCTGTGTGTGTGTGTGTGTGTGTGTGCGGGCGCGTGTGTACCACTTTTGTTTGCACAAGTTTTTGCTAGCTTGCATGTGTTCGTTATGCTTTGGAGGGGCCGGACGAATGGTGACGGCAAAGAGCGTGCGATGGGTGCGATGTTTGCGAGCATAATTTAAAGAGATTCCGTCATGTCGTAAAAATGTGTGTTGTGGCAACGCATAGGTCATTCGTGGCGCTGTGGCGACGGCATGGGCAACAGGATCAATACTGACGAAACGATTGGTCACACGCCTCTGAAAAGCCCTCATTTAGAGGTTGATTTTAATCATCATTTACCCAGGGGATGGGCGGTGCAGGCTTCCTTTGCTTGGGTGCCGGTTTGGGAATAGATAGCGCTGCTGAGTGCAAACAGCACGTGGTAAATTCGAAACAAAAAGTGCACAGTTCACGGCATTAATTGACGCTGGCAATACAGCAAATACAGAACAATGGTTTCGCTAAATGTATGAAGCACTGGTTCGTGGTTACATAAATGCCAGTCAAACAGCGGGCTCGTAGGCCGTCGCGTTCCACTGCCCGGGTGACTGATACTGGGTGAATTATGGATGAGATAGAGTTGAGGTTTGTTTGTTGATTTTTAATTGCCAGATATGGCTCGGATGCGATAAGGAAAGTAGGGGTAGGGAGTAGGGGAATAGCAAGCAAGCGGTTTATGTTTATGGTTGCAGTGTGATTTAGGGTATACGGATCGAAATAAGTAAAACCAACCTTCAGCAGATGTTGTTGAAACGCCTAAAGGTAGGCAATCGTTTGTTAATTGAATATTTTTTCACCACATTTCTTATAGGTTCAATTAGAAAAGATTTTTAAAACAATTGTGAGTTAGCCAGGGGAAAACAGAAACAGAAACAGTGAAACGCCTATTCGATCCGGACGCTTGACTGTTGTACGTATACAATTTATGACAATGCGTCGTCCCAAGGACGTGGTGTCATAAATTAAGGTAAACTCAAGAAAAAATGCATCATTTTTCTTTCTCTCTCCGTTTTCCAGGCTGTAAAACTTTTGATTAATGGTTTAATTAGTCACTCCATAAAATCTTAACGATCGATCAAACCTGCAACTCCAACGGTCAGCCTGTCCAGCCTTCTCAGACAAAAGTGGACAATGTACAATGTGAACGGTGAAGAGAAAGAGAAAAGACACAAGCTGAGATCTTAATTCACTTGGACCAATTATCGGTAATTACCGTAATTTTATGGGACCGCTTATCAGCACTGCACTCGTCATCTTCATTTGCAGGGATACAATCGAAGCTTGTTTTATGACGCCATTTTCCAAGAAGCTGAAGCTCTAGCAAGGGAAGGCTACCGAGAACTGAGGAGAAAAAAAAGGTGAACCATAAAAGCGGGAAAAGTTTGTTTTATTTTCCACTTCCTTGGGCTTAGCATTCTGCGGAAAACAAACCCCCCCGGTAGGATGGCAACTAAACATGTTCACTTCGATGCGGCCGGTGGCGTATTTGCCACAGCAGGGCTTCCGCTTTCGGCAAACTGATGTTTATCGATTTTTCCTCTTCCAGCTATCTAAACCACACGACGGTGCTCTAGACCGAAAACAAGGTGGCAAAGTATTCGGAACATGAAAGATAAATAAAAAACAAGATTTGGGATCAGCGAGGGCGCACTGTGTGGCTGGTGAAGCCCGCCATGATGCCTGCCAGGATGCTGCCTGCACCCTTTCATTCGATAATGCCCCGAGCTACTTTGTAACATTATCGCTTCCCAATTGTTTGCGTGCTGCAACCCGCATTACAGCGTTGCCTAGTGTCGGGTTTGGCTTTTGTACTTTCAAAGTTCGCATAATGCTTGTTTTTTTTTCTTTCGTTCGTTCGCTACTTTGCGGTACGTTTGGGCGTGTGCTGCTGTTGGATGTTTGCTGGGTTGGCTGGTATGTGTGTGTGAAAAGAATTCATATTTCATGGTCTTTTGCATGGACTTTTGGGGCGGGTAAGGATTCTGTCCTTTTTCTGTTTCTTTTTTTTTAATGCTGTTGCCGCGGAGTTTTGTTTGTTGTATCGCGTTATCGACACTTGATAATGCACATAAAAAAGATTAACATAGAGCAATATTTATAGCCAATCATTTTTATCCCTTGTACGGACACATTCGCCTGAAGAATGTGAGAACCAGAGGACCGGGGGTTGAAAAATGTGTGTGACGACACGTACCCACAAACACACGCGCGCCCGCGAATGGAATGTACTGTTGTGCCTTTAGGCACTGATACCTTCATTACTGGAAAAGGGCCAACGGGAAGTAGAGCGATAGAGAAATTCTTGTAGAATAATGACCCTTTTTGTTGTACACATTATAAAGCTCTTAATACGGTTGGTAAATTTATGGAACGCAAGTAATGGTGGATGAATGCGCTGATTAAAAAAAGAAAGTTATATGATTATGTCCATGATAACTGAAATTTATTACGCTGATGTTCTATAGAAGTAAGAGATTTTAAATTCAATATTCTGAAATGCTCGAATGTTATTTCTGTTAAATTGATCGTTTTTGATCATTGTAAGTGGTTTAAATATTTATGAATTCAACAACTGTAGGAAAACATATCGCCTGATACTATGTAATTTAATTAATAGAGGACTGTGTTCTGATCAGTTATGTACCATATCGGGTGTTTGCAAGAGTATATCGGGGATTGCGCCTGTAATAAGCTTATGAGTGTTTATAATGGATGCAATTCAGCAATGAAGAATATCTGTCAATATTTTTATGTTTGTTGTACTGTTACCGACATTTTTGTTGTGAATAAATAGGATATTAAACCAGTTGTAGCATGGAACAAATATCTGCAGTTAATATAATCTGACCCAAAAAAAAGGCCACGGGTTTATAAGTGACAATTTGCTATCCCACTCAAAAGCGTTACAAATTGAATCAAGTCCTCAAACCATAGGCAACCGGACCTCGAATATTTCGAAGCGTATTTTCCACACCAAAGTACTTGAACTCTTCTTTCGTAATTGGAGTGAGCCAATGGCTTGCTGTTGCCATTTTTCCCAACACCCGAGAGCACTCGCTGAAAGCTCCTTTACCCTTTCGCCTGGATTAATGCCGAACGCTAAATCTACTCGAGCACACCCGAGCATAGGGTTGCAAAATTTATTTCGTTAATCCACAAGAAGTGTCAATAAAACGCTCGAATGCCTTCGAATCTGATCGGGCAGCTCTGAAAGAGGACCTCCTCGACCTCGGAAGATACACACGCTCTGGAGGAGGGTTATCATGGTACGGGAAGATGGAAGGCAGGCGGGGGCGATGGTAGCTAAAATGTTTATGAAGCATATGTAACGAGCCGAGCTGCTGTTGACAAATCGGAATGGTCCATTCAGGGGGTTTGCTGATAATCCTGATATGATCACTCGCTCGCAGGTGATGTGTTAGTCGCTCCAGAGTAGCCGTACCCGTGCGAGACGTGACTACCTTTCCCCTCCCGTGGTGGTTGGGAGCAAACCGACCGAACGCTCCCCGAGGCATCGTTCCGCAGTTTCGCTCCCGGGAGGGAGCATAACGGAGATGGGGAGGAAATTGATCCACCTCTGCGTCGAGTGCAGGTAATCGGTCACGTTCTACGGTGTTTCCTTTTTCGGGTTGGCCGGACCTCCGGAGAGCTGTTCGGTGTATGATTATGAAGTGTGGGAAATCCGCCCGACGCTTTACCTGCTTTCGGTGCGCTCGACAGGCAGGCAGGCAGGCAGCAAAACAGTACTAGCAAGTTGTTGGGTGCAAAAACCATCGAGATGAACCGTGGTTGAACCGTGAGCACTGAAAGCGGGTGGAAGGTAGTAAAAAAAACTTTTTTTTTGTCCAAAGTGCCATAATTCCGCTCACGAGCCACGGTATGGTGACTCTGCGCTTCCGGAAAAAGCGTCCACCCTGGTGTTCACTGGAGTGAGGGCTCGAGATTTAAAACCATAAAATGTCATCATGCTTTCCGGTAGCTGGCAACAACTTTCAACCGACGATGCACACTGTGTTCCCTTGTTTCCCGGCACACCCCTCAACCTCGTGGTCACCACAGTCTGCCGGAACACGAGCACCATGGAGACGCTAGCGATGGGAAGCGTTGAGAAAATCAGGCAGGCAAATACTTTCATTAAGATCGAACCACTTTAATTCACACCAAACTTCGGCCGTTTCCAGCGATGATTGTTCAATTAGGTAGGCTAACTTTTCCAACGCGCTGAACCGTAACTGAAAAAGGTTAGGTCCAACTCGCAAAAGCTCAAATTCGAGCTGGCACATTCCTGGACCGTTTCGGTAATATTTAATTTCGCCCGAAAAACTTGTCCTCCAATTGTTTGCTGGGAATGTTTAGTATTTTTGTTAAAATGAGTTGTGAACAAAGCAGTACATTCCTGGCGCACAAACTGGATACAGCTTTCCCAGGCAATTTGGTTTTTGGCAGTATTCGGGGAGTAGATTTGAAAGAATTTCCTCCATAAAGGCTCACAAACTTTGCAGCCGACGCCTCTCCGTTGACGCGGTTGCTTACGACTTGTTATCAAGCTGTTGAAAAGAGCGTTGAAATAAGATCTAGCTGAGCAGATTGCATAATGTCAGGCGAAACAAACCGTACGGACAGTGAAGTGTCGTTTTTAAACCCCGTGCCCCTAAAAGTATGCAATCCACATAAACGTGTGCTATTCGTTGAACCCATAATGCCGATCCCGTTGCGCCCTCGAGATATTGCAGCTGCGGGCCAGGGGGTGGAACCACAACGGTGGAGGAAAAATGAAGGTAAAGCGCTGTCCCTTTCCCCGTAAGCCCTTGCCAGCGGTCGGAAGTGCGTGTCTTAGAAGCTGTTATCGATTGCTCTCGGGTGCGACGTTGATAAAATCTTATGAATTCCGATCAATAACCGTGCACGTGGTGAAGTGGATGCTCGTTATTGTGCATTCAGTGCGAGTTGCTCGATTATTGGATCGGAATAATTGGGTTTTTGTTTCGGCGAGGAAGCATTTCATCTTGCCTATCCAAAAAGAAAAGAAAAAAAAATAAGCACCGGCAAACGTTCCACATCGCATATTGATGGTGGGGATGTTGACGACGCTTCCAAGGCTAAGCTTTACGGAAGCTTGCCCGAAAGGTTATGAAATTGCTGAACGAATTATCGCAAAAGACAGGGCAATACTAACACAGGATGATTTACAAAAAAAAAAGCTGACTGTGTGCCGTTCATCTAGAAGACGGCTCCAACCCGGCACGATTCTAGTGGCAGAAGAAACCGGTTAGTAAAACCAAAAACAATTTCGTAACTGAAAAGTCATACAGAACGACGAAAACCACTCAGGAAAAGACGATTACCGTTATTCATTTTGTGCTTTGTGGGAAGTAATAATAATTAGAAACTTTTCTTCTCCCGCAAGGGAAGCTAGTTTTTCTTTGCAGGGTGCACTTGACTCGGTTGTGTGTTTGGATGTGTGTGTTTGTGTAAGTTGGGAGTGCAAGCGCACAAATGCTCTGCTGACTGAAGAAACCCAGAACCATTGCCAGTGGAAGATGGCCACAAACACGGTAATGACAATTTACGTTATTATGCTTTGGATTGGAGGAGTTTTCTTTTTTTCCCCGCTAGTTGCAGTTCGTAGTTTAAGTTTTTGCTTTCGCTGAAATACAATAGCGGGTGAAGTGTTTGGTTGATGTAATAAATGGTGATGGGTGGAAAAAATCGGACCCTACATCCACTAGCCTGACGCAGTGGTTATTTCATTTAATCACATTTTTCCGTTTCTGTTTGTTTGTTGTGTGAAGTGGCGCAAATACATGATACGAAATTGCTTTCGAATGAGTTTACTTTGGCTTCGTGGTAACGTTAATGAAAATGATCCAATATTATTTTGATTTGCATGAAGCATTGCTTTCGTCTGAATGAGGGATGTACCGCACTTGAAGCGTACGGAAGGTAAGGCTAGTAAGAGGGGGTTTGTCTTTTATTAAAACATCACATCAAATGGTACAGGGCTAGGCATTGACAAGCTGTCTCTGCACGGTCTCACATTTACAAGCATGTCGAAGAAAATAGAAACATTTCTCACACTCAAACAATCTTGTCGGCTGTCGGCCTTTGAGCCCTCCCACATTGACCACAAAACCAGAAGAATCGTCTACCACTTGGGTTCACTCAGAACGTGCTACAAAACACGAGGGCACACAAAACATCGCACACCCGTAACAACTGCACCGTAAACAGTCTACTCTTGCACCAGCATGCGCCAAGCTCGCCTGATTGCAGCTGCAGCAGCAACTGCAGTACGAGTAGGATTGGACATCTTTTCTTCAGCCCCGTACCGTACCGAGGGAGGAGATTAGATACATGATGGCGAGAAAATGAAACACATACACAAACACACACACACACACGATTACACTGTACTAACCGCAAGGTTACAAGTTTGATTTGTGTTTTTACCGCATCGCTGATCTATCTGTTTCAATACACCGGAAAGAATTCAATTCACCGAGATGTTTGTCGTGCTAGTAGGATACTAAAAGTCATACGAAGTTTACTCAACGTCTATTCGTTAGATGAAACAAAGCATTATACAAATATGCGGAAATTAAGTGAGTGATAGATATTACAAAGAATGAAACAAATTAGAAGACACATCAAAATGTGATTGGTATTTATCCTTTATTATGCTCTTGACACATAGTATGTAGCCTAAAGTTAGGCAAATTGTCATTGTACTTCCATGTTTTTATCATTTTTGCCAATAAGCAAGTGTTGTTTTTAATTAACTTTTTTAAGCAATGATTTTCAACAGAATTTAGCCCGACTGTTTATATTTGCTTTTAAATTTGTAAAAAAAGAACATAAGCGTACCACAGGACCACTGAATTTCTGTAGGCACTATATTCAAAGCAATCCATTGTACTATACCGATCGGTATAATTGATTTCCTACAATAACAAGAAACCCATTCAAAAACGGATCCCAATGTTTGTGATGAATGCGCCCAACAAGCCTTTCTTATCATAGCAGCCATTTGCTCAGAATAAGGCTTGAATCAATCATGGAAAAATGATAAACTATTGCGCCCTCGAGTGCCCGTACCGAATCGTTCAGTCTAGTAACTTGTTGGCTCTGCCTGTCAGACAGACAAAATGTAGCGCGAATGGAAGCCAATCACCGAAAAATGGCCACGAAGCTGCTGGAAATGAAGATGTTGGGTGGAAGTAGCGGCTATGGTACACGCGCACCATTGTGGTAATTGTGATGTGCTCGACGGACGCGTCCGTCGTAAGCGGATGATGAGTCGGAGTAATTTGTCAGATGTGGGTGTAGCACATGCGGCTCAAGCACAGCACAACAACAGAGGGCACTCGCAAAATCAATCATGCATGCGAGCTTAATGCGACGGAGCAATATCGGTTGCTGTATCGGTTTGATGGCTGTGGGGGAAATGAATCAGCAGAACCAGAGGAGCGGGCTTTGATTTGCCTTGTAACACAGGGGGATTAAAGTAGATTATTTTTATTTTATATAAACGTTTTCAGGACAATATCTGTAAAAATCAGGTGCAGTTTTTTACACACCAGCTAGTGTAATTATCGAGTGACATTTCACAGTAGGCGATTAATTTTATAGAGTGCTTGTTCATGGGAAACATCATCATCATTACATGAAGCCAAACACGCTCGCCTAAAGCTATGCAATTCTCATTACATTTATTTAGTTATTAACGTGAAATATGTAAATAAAAGTATACTTTTACAGTTTACACAAATCCTTCACATTGAAAAAAAAAACTAAATGTTTTCGTATATTGAATTTTCAACCAGTCGCTCCTTTCCTTGCTAACCTCATTCATCTCTCTCTCTCGTGGCGTAATCACTCGATCGTTACAAATTGAATTATGTGTGATTCGCCTGAAACAAAACACATTACAGCGATGAATCGTAGGCTAACACAGACTGAAAGTATTATTTTCTCCCAGTGAAAAAGCATGCGAGAAAATAAAACGAAGAAACACTCACCAAGGTAGTTCTGATTGAGTTAAAACTTTGCTATAGCCACGAATAGCATGAACAAACAATCTGTATTTTGCTCTTCCAATGCTACACGGAACAAGAAGGATATTTTTAGGAGGCAACATTTACCGTGTTCAAAATAAACCGTTCCCATTGTTCGGAACATCAGAAGAAGGTTTCATTCACGCATACAACGTTTCTTAATGCAGCACTCTTTTCTCCAGGAACCATCCATCAATCTTCAAAAATTACTTGTTCCATAATTAATGCTGCGCCAAGCAGGCAGCACCAATCTGATGATAAATGTGTATCACTTATTCCATTATATAGCGCACACTTGGATGATTAAACAACAAGCAGAACCGGCCCGCCCGCCCGACGGCTGCTTTCTGTGTGACTTTTCCACGCCGCCCCGGCTACCGACCGAAACGCTCCGGGCGGCCTGCTGTGAAAACATTGCTTGTGCAAATTTATTCGCTCTGCATGTATCCAATCGGGACGCGCCGGGACGCCCGCTGCCCACCCGCTGTTCGTCCAGGTAGCGCTGGCATTAGGCTGGCCACACATTCATAGCAAACGCTTTATTTCCTGGTTTCATGCGAGCGTGATGCGCCCGGCAAACGCATCGTTCCGTTCCGGAATGGCACCGGATGGGGTGATGGCACGATGTAGATCCCTTGGGGACGGGTGGACATGAAAACAATGGCGGGGAGTTCGCAGTGAGCGGGGTTTACTTTTTTTTCTTCTTAATTAAGAAATTATGCGACTGACAGGGGTACACACGCATGCATACATGCAAATTGAAAGCAAGCAAGGCAACGTGGGAGAGTGTTAGAGAACATAAAAAAATTGCACCATAAAAAGTGGAGTATCTTTTCCGGAATTAAATTTCGGAGCCCGCTAGGTCCCGTGTATGCAGGAATGGTAAACGCAAGAGTTTGCTAATTTCTTCGTTTACAAAGTCTGTTCTGCTGGGAGCCATTATTTGCAGCGTACTGTGAATTGCTTCAGTTCAGTCTGCACTGATGTGATGTGGTGAATGTTACCTTTTCCGCCTGAATTTGGTTTTAGTTCGAAATGAAGATAGGAATTTCAACAAAAAAAAAACACACACACACAAACATTTTCAGCTTCATTGTTTTGCGTTGGTTGTGCAGCTTTCCAAACAGTGGCTGCGTTAAGTTCTATTTAAAGATGTGGGGCGCATTCTTCGCATCGCAGAATATTCAATCCTTTCGCATCCTCGCACGGCTTTCGCTGGCGTTGAAAGGTTAATGGCGTTGATGTTTCGAAAGCGCGTTTGAAAATTCGTAGAATAAGGTGTTAATTAATTTTTGAACAGGTTGTTGTTTACGACGAGAACTTCTTGCGCTATGCAAAGACGGAGCTATATTTCATGCACCGAAGCCGAAATGTTTGGTTTGGTGCGTGATCAAAGCATCAGCGTGGTTGCCAGAGGGAGCTGCTTCAGTTGGGCTAGAAAACATATACTAATTAGGGTGAAAATTTAAAGTTTTGCGAAAAATCTCAGCAAACTAATTAACTACATTGTCAAGGAAGCTTCGAAGAGGTTTGATGACGCTGTTTAAAGTTAATATAATCTGTTGCGCGATCGTATCACCAACAGAGATAGCTCTTAATGGAAAGCGAACTAATGACTTCTGTATGGAAAAACAGCGAACTTTCTACAGACCATCCCGTCAGGGTTAGGTCAATATCGTGATAATTATGAACTCGAGCCAAAGGTTCTGTTGGCATACTTTGCCAAAGTCGTAAAGCGTCGCAGTTCTTTGCATCCTCTCACAATCCCTTGGGTTAAAATTAATCATCCATTTTTCATTGGTTGAACAATCAATTGATGATTGTTGAATATTTTCTCTGAACTTTAAGCAGCTCATGTTAGTAATTGTTATTTAATCTTATATCAATAAATCAAACTTAATTCTACTAAAGCTCCTATCAAATTTGGCTTGGAAGCTTAACTTTTTTGTGTGTAAGAGCTTATACATTTTCAACCATAAAATATATGTTTTTACTTTCGCTTCCATCTCGCAGATAAAAAAAAGCACCCAACCAAGCAGCACTAATTCAACATTGAGGCCGCAAAATGGTTCACACGATCGCAATTAATTCCAGCATGAGTGGCAAGTTTGGACTTTTATGTTTGTCGGCGGGACAAACATTTCATCCAGCTCATCAATCTTCTCAATTTTCCGGTTTACAACCATATTCCATTAAAATGCGCCCGAGTATTTTTTTCCCCCTACTCATACGCTTGCATTGTTCGAACCCACTGGAGAGGAAAATTCAAATTTCTACGAAAAACGGCGAACTAAGAGCGAACATTATCATAAACCGACCATGTTACATATGATGGGACGCTTCTCTTTAGCAATGTTGAATTTAATTTAGATGATTTTAAACATTTATCATGTGAAAGAATGTTCTATTTTGCTTACGGTGGCAATGAAAGCAAATAGATATGAAGTAAATAAATACAGTGAACCCTCTCTTATTTGAGAGGCGACGGGACTGTCGAATAAGAGGGGTTTTCAAATTACAGAGGTTGAAAGTGAATGAAAGGTCCATTCAAACAAGAAAGAGACAGAACATTTAGTATGCAGCCTTAACTGTTGCTATAGGAAACTGTGCATACGATTGCCAATTTGAGCATATATCATTCAATAACCATGGCAACACTATACACAAATAAGAGGGACACAGATTTCCGAGGTTTTCTAAATTAGAGGAACAAAAATGTACTGGAAATCAAGGGACTGTGGAAAATGTCCAAATAAGAGAGGTTTTTCAAATTGGAGAGGTGTCAAATAAGAGAGGGTTCACTGTATTACTAAATAATGGGAAGTAATTATTTTACTCTCTATGCTTTAGCCTTCCCCCGCGCGACACAGTGTAGAGGGAATGTACGGCAGAGCAATTAGCCCGGAATTAATTGAATAATATCCCCCCGGTGGCAGATACAGAAGCCTATTTGCGCTTAACTTTTGCCGCTTTGCATCATTTTCCAAGAAGGATTTAGAATAGTTCCTCTAGGGTTGCAAATTATAATCTAGCGCTAGCGCTTTCCATTTCCAGTGGGTAAAGTCCCAATGGTGCCGCTATTAAATCTCCATTATCCGTGCAAGAAAGCAGTTGAGATTATAGTTTTTTAAGTTTTAAATTTTTGCCATTGTTTGTGATAGTACAGATGGAAACAAAAAGCGCCGACTGAAACTAACGTTAAGGCTTTTTCCTGTGCTTATAAATGAAATCCGTAGATTCCTTGGACACAATCTCGCCCAGCATGCTCATCATCTGTGATTTAATTGACCACACAACACGTTTATGTTGCCGCTGGCCCAGGTTCGCGCCATCGAATGAGATAAATGTTTGTTTGTTTTTTTTCGCCAAAATGGCATGTTTTGCTTTTGTTCCTGCACCCCAGCCTAAGGCGTACATTGGAAAAGGACCAAGTCTCCCCAGTGCCTAGCCTGAAGCCCCCTTGCCCTTGGCTGTTTGTTTTGCCATTTTTGTTTCCCAGTTTTCTGCACACGGTCCGCAACATTGTATGTCCCGGCAGACCTTTACAGTGTTGTAATGTGAAATGAATCATGCAAATTTATAGCACCCACCCCGTGGAGAGGGCTCACATTGACCGAGTCGGGTGGGTTAATTGGTGGATCTTTTGGCCGAAGGGGGTTGACGACCCATGGTGAACTACTGCCTGAACGGGCTGAAAAGCGTCCCACCAAAACCGAGCCGAGGCAGCGCAAGTGGGTAGCTGCAAACTAGGAAGATGGACCCTGGGTTATGAATAATTCATTCGGGTCCATTCGAAACAAAACGCAAAAACAACCTCCCCGCTTCCATCAGCGTCCCAGTGCTGACTCGGTGAGCGATGCAACTTGAAGCAGTAGATGTAAATTTTGAACTTGAGCCAAACTTTGTTATGCTTACCGTTTCGCACTGGCAAGTCTTATTTCCGGGCTTTCTTGTTTCTTGTTGGTATATATTTGGGGCCGGTTCTTTCCCCATGGCTTGCTGTGTTTTGTCTCTCATTTATGCATATTTTTAAAATGCTCCCTCGAGAGCAGCCTTATATTGGGTTTATTTTACCGTGTGCTTATAATACCATGGTGAGCCCGCTTGCCCCGCAAGACTGTGTGGCAGTGGCTATTATGTTGTTTATTTTGGAGTGATTTTTTGTGCCATTCAATGTCGATGAAATGGTAAATGAAACAAGCTTGCACAAAAGAATGAATGCCCTTCTCGAATCAACATAAACGTGAGATCACTTCGGTGGGTGATCAACATGTTTCAATGCAAATGAAGAATTGGTCAGTGGGTCAAGAGTAAGTTGGTATTAGAAAAAAGGAAAACCAATCACCAACGAATGCTTCCGTGAATTTAATTACAGCTCATAATGAGATTAATTGGTGAAAATTAATTTACCACAAAACAAAACGGTCCATTCACCTGCACGCGGAACGGTGTGCACTGGCAATGCAAACGATTGAAACTCATAATCGCATCAAAGCGCCCCAGGTTCGACTAACCAGCCAACCATACTAACGATGCGAACTCGTTCAAACGAAACCACTCGCAAAATTAATCTCTTTACAGTTTAGAGTGTTTATCTCTAGCTACAGCTGCACGTTTCTCATACCGTGTGGTTGAATGCTTCATGCTTGATCTTTTTTTGCGAGTGTCGGGTGGATAGTGAAAGTCAGTGTGGGCCAGGTGTGAGGTGAAACCGCGCGCCTGATATGCTCCAATGTGGTGAGGCGTACTGTGCAATTATTGCGGTGTACTTTTATTCCACACTTGCCATGAGGACAAATGTAGAAACGTAGTGAAAATCCCTTGCACATGTGTGGTGATGAACTTTTTTTTGCATTTAAAATCAACGAAACCGTTCAACAGTGGGTGAGTTCGGAATGTTTCTTGCCGGCGCGCCGCGAGTTCATCTCCACCGGGACAAGTTAATCGTGAATAATGATCCCGCGCTAAGTAGATGTGATCCGTTTTCATCCGTGCAAGTGATTTCAAATGATGATTGATGTTGCTCGGGGAAAGGTTGATGCTTCTTACGAACTGCAAACAGTTTAAATCCACCATAACGTTTGATTTGCGGGTGACAGGTGAACGAATGGAGTTTAACTTTTGGTTCCAATAGGAAAAAAGAAACGGAGCTTAAACAGGGTTCTACCAACCAGTATGAGTATTGGTAATCCCATTTTTAAATGCACATTGCATAACTTTAGGCGCATAAAACATATGTGAGAAATTCATTCCATCCGAATGGACCATTCATAGTTTTAATTTCGTGGATGTATTCTCTTTTACTAAATGTACGACATTCACCAAATTTAACGTAATTCATCACCGTTGTGCTGAATTAAAATAGGAAAGGATCAACTTTACTCTACAGCAATGCACTCAACAACCATCACCAATAGCAGCTGGTCTCCAATGACACAGGCATAGTCCCTTTGGACCCTTTCGTTATCCTCTCCGTTCATTCGATACCCAGTGGCTGTCCAACACCCTCCATGCGGTACTGTGCAAACTTTGGTGCAAAATAAAAATAATCAAGATAAACAACCCGTGCACACAAACACACACTCTAACACCCTCTTAGGCAGCGGCTTGAGCCTTCATTTTACGGTGCTTCAGACTTTACGGTCTGCTGCGAGAAAAATGAACACCGAGAGCACTTCCGTCAGGGAATAGCGATATTCTCTTATCCGGGATCGTTTTTCAAAGCCTGCTCCAAGTTGTTCGTTGCTGCTTCTCTGGACGATGGTCTCGTAGGATATGTGGGGTGCAGATAGAGTAAAGAAAAAAAAAGAACGAGGAAAACATATAATTTTAATCATAGAAATCTCACCCTAGAGTCAATGGGGGAATAATCTCATTGGACTGTGTTTTGTATATGTCTTCCTCTTCAGCATTAGCCCATAGCTACCCCTCAGTAGAAAGTGCATTGGATGGGAGCGTTCAAGAACTCTTTAGCGTTCTTTTATTTGCTACTGCTGACGTAAGGTCGTGGCACTTGAGCTGACACGGGCCTGCCATGTGGCGGTGGATGGGCCCCACCATGCACATCTTCGTACTTTTGCGTGCGTATTACACACTCAGCTTATCTCAATCAGCCCGAATTGAATTAGCCAGACTGCTCGGCATTACGAGTCATTCAGGATGCCTTTGGGAGGTGGAAACGCGGGAAATGGTGAACGAAGGAAAAAACCAACCAAAAACGAGAGGCGATGCAAAAAAGAAACAACGAACATCCGGATGAGATCTTTGAATAGTGTCGGAATGCGGCGTTGTTGGTGTCTGAAATGGGTGGTGTGTTAAAAAGAATATCCTACTAACTCCGATAAGCGTACCGGAATGATGCGATGTTTGTGTAAGTAACATCGCCTGAAATCCCACTTTCTATTGAAGAGAAAATGATACGATTCTATCGGTGTCACTTACGACTGACATTTCATGTTTAAATTACGGATTGAATGTAACCCTGAGGAGGCGTAGCTGAAAAAATAAACTACTTTTAAGCAGAAACTAATACGAGCAGTGTTGCGCATTGCCTACATTTAGGCGGATAAACCATTACACACGAAAAAAGAATCATCTCATTTCAGTTTTTGTTAGTGTGATTAGCTCCGCAAACATATTAATTAATCCACTCCACGTTTTCCTTCCGCTCCACTCCACGGTCTAATAAAGATCCCGCAAAGCCTTAAATCTGTAATGCTAACCATTCACTTACTGTCCAATTTATTCATGCATCTCAACACGCCTTGCACATGGATGAATCTACAGTTTATGTTGCTCTTTTCACAGAAACCAGCAGCCGAAACAGACGAAAAAAACCACATCCCCAGTTAAGGTTAAGAACTGTCAAGAAATGACTTGGTGAAAATCTTACTTGACGGAGGGGTTTTGTCCAGTGTTTGTACAAAAAAAAACCCCCACAACATTAACCCACAAGCCGCCGGGGCCGGGGCAATGGCGTGCCGTAGGATGAAAGGCTAACCCGAACCCATATCAAGCGAAATGTTTCCAAAACAACAAATCAGCTGTCGGTTTCCGCAATCGTTCTCAAATTCAATCATAAGGAGCGTTGTGAACCTTTCTCCTTTCCAAGAGAAGTGGTGCGCTGCTGGAAAACGGCCCAGGGTGGTGGAGAAGGCGTAGCTAAGGCCCAAGGATTCAGCCATGCGTTGCGGTAGCCGGACCGGTTTTTCTAAAGTTAATTCAAATCTGTTCATAGAGCCAAACATCGGTCGGAAAGCATTTAGCAGATTATGTTACGGTTGAGTGATGAAGTGATTTATTTGCATGCGGATGGTTCGGTCAGTCGGTCGGATGGGCATATTGTTATTGCGATTTGGTAAGCAAAGACAGTGGCTTCCTTCTTCTTTCAGTGAGCATTCTCTGTACCGTGAAAGCTGTAGTCAAATAGATAAAATTACTACTGAAGTACGAGATTAAGATAGTTTATTCTATGAATTCCATGCCTGTACAAACCAACTATAGTATAGTATAGCTTTCCTCCTACATTAAACGCTTTCTCGTTCCATCGTCCGAAAGGCAGACAACGGAAAGGTTAATAGGATAGCGACTTCCCGGCCAGGCCAGATCGATGGTAGAAAAACGATGATTAGCCCTACCGGAAATTAGCCTGGCATCCAAGGCAGGGACACAAATTGGCAGAATAATTAGCAGGAAAGGATCAGCCGATTTATAAGGATTGGTCCTGACTTGCACGATGTCTCCTCGAAACCCTTTGATGTGGACGAACGACCAGCAGTTAAGAGCATTACGCTGGCATCTGGCTGGGATCTGTGGAAATCGATTTCAGTGTTCAGCAGCTCATAGCGATTTTAATTATTCAAACGGAATCGCAGCCAAGCAATGGGTGAATGGGTGAATGTAATGGAAATTATTTTTTACCAATTCTAAGAAAGATTAAAATAAAAAGGCCATCGGAAGCGTCCGTGCAACAAATCGTGATCAGGTGGCTTTCTTTTGAAACGTTCTATAATAAAATCACCATTTATATCTGTAAAATGTTTATAGCATGTGAAATATTTTAACGCGTTTTATTGGCCTTTGATTTTATACCTTTCTCAACACTAAAATGTGAAGAGAAAAAGTAACATTTTGAAATTTTATGTCAACAAATGCTGCTTTTTTTGTAGGCGATTTTGGTGGGCAAATATTTCCTGAGGTTATCGCTGCTATCTAGCAGAAATCCTTAAAACGAGTCTCAATTGTCATCAACGGTGTCAGCGTCGCGAAACAAATTTCCCCTGGGAGTCAGCGGAGGTTTTGCCACATTTATGTTGCCTCTTACGAAGGTTCAGCCCGTTATTTGCCATACTTTACGAAAGATAACAGCTCACAAAAAGAAGCATTTTGGGCTACCGATAGGGCCCCCGCACGCAAGTAACCTTTAAGTAATCGAAACTAAGCGATCCGAACATTTTTCGCTTTCGCAAGGGCCAATGCCAACCACAAAGCACCACCTTTCGCTTTAAGGTACCGTTAAACGGTGTAGATAAAGTGTAAATTTTGTTTGACCACACCGAGCGTCGGTCGATCGTATCGTATGGTTTGGTTTCGGTTAGGATGTTGCCGCATCATTCGAAGAAGAGCAATTCATTCAACAAGCTTTTTCTGTGCGCCGTCGATGTGACGCAGAGGGTGGGAGGGCGGCGTAATGAAGCAGTAAAAGTTGGGCGAATGGTGAAAAATCGATTTCAAATGGAGCTGTACGGCAAACCGCAAACACGTGGTACTTTCCTAACCCTTGCATCCTTGCGTGGCATCCTTCCTGCAACTGTTTCCATGCATAGCAAGAAGTGGCATGGTGAAAAGAAATGCTTTTTAAAAGTAAAATAAAGTATTTACTTACCGTTCGGGATGTTTTCATTTGCTGGAGGTTGTTTCTTTGCATCAATTATCACACAATTACAGTTTTGAGTTACATTCGCCAGAGACGTCTCAATGCTCTGGTGGTATATATTTCTGCAATTTTCCCCTCGTTTCCTTCCGTTTCGAATTTATGCTTAGTTTTTGTTCTGCCTGTACTGGTATAGTGTAGCATACATTGTATCCTTCCGAATATGCGGAAAGCGTAGGTTGTTTTGTTGTTGCTCGTGTTGTTGTTGTTCTTGTTATGACTGAAGTTGTTTGATTCTGCTGTGTATGTTTTGTTTTGCAATTGATTTGACGTAGTAATACATGTTATATGACGTTTTGCTTCCTTCCAATCATCCCGGGTTGCTCGAAGGACTGAAGCGACTGGACTGCCAGTTGAGCCTCGGTCTAAGCTAACTTACGTGAAAGTATTTGCCTTTGCGTAACTTAGTCTTTTTCCTCTTAACCGACCATGATACATGAGTGTTTTTGTCTGTGTATGTGTTATGGGTGAGTGGTTTACTTTATCCATAAATGTTTGCTAGTTACAATATAAATCGTCACATTAAATGTAGTTTTAACTAATTGTAAACCTCTCTCGTGGATTGCTTATAAAACTAACCGTTTAACAAGTTTTTGTTTTCCTCCAAAGAGTTTCGTTAAATTTATATCACGATCGTAAACAAATTAAGAAAATAGACATTTTCAACTATAAATTTTGGATACACTGAGTGAAGGATAGTGCTATTTAAAAAAAAAGGTCGAATATGCAAGGAGCTTGCACAGCATCAACTAGATGCTTCTGCTTTACCTATCAACTCATCATATGTACACGCTTGTTTTGATTCTGTACTTGAACGCGTTCGCAATTCAAACCTGTTAAAACCTCCGAAATGAGTTTGACGTTTTGAATTCGTTAGAAGAAACCTTACCACACAATCCAACGGTAAATCTGCAAACAGATACATCCAGAGTGCGACTGATCCCGTGCGTGTTGTGGGTCGCTTTCAATCGCTTTATCGCCTTACCCTGAACCGGATAATCTGCTGTGCAACACGTTTGTGGGGCGAACGTTTTCTTTTTGAGCGCCCTTTTTTCTTCGGCACATGGCTCGTTCGACCCGATCTTTTTCTTTTACTTGGCCGCAGTGGTCTAACACACACGCACACACATATACACCGGTTCTGTTAACCAGAATTAACTGTGGTGTGAGTTATGTTGGTTGCTATGTAGTCTGTTTCTTTTCCCTTTGGTATGCCTGCCCCGGAGTAAAACCCGACTGTAGAGCAGTGCGGGCACGATTAACAGTACACATGCAACGGGCCCAAATTCTGCAAAGTGCACCAGATTATTGCCACTACCGTGCAGTGAAGACCGACCAGCCCGGTCGCCTCTTTGCGATGGCCAAAATTATGCTGAACAGCGGCCGGAGTTTCACCTGTGATTGTGCGAGAAAAACGGCCGACCAAACGGAAGCGGCCCAAGATTCGAAGACAATAAAATTTTCATTATCGCACTGCCCTGAGCCCGGAGCGCTCGGAGAGTAGGTAATCCTATTACGCATACGTACCGTTCAGGACCTGAACCTGGGCCGCCTGGCTCTGCTTGCCGGCGACGGTGCAGTTGTAGACGCCATTGTGGACACGATTTGCCTGCAGAATCGATATCCGGCTGATGAGCCACTGCTTGGTGCCACTGT
>VTWG01001344.1:0-22800 GCA_008817895.1 Anopheles fontenillei | reverse complement strand
GGATGCTAGTCAAGAATCTATTGCGACTATTCAAAAAAAGTATGCGGCTAGTCTACACTTAATTGGAAAACCCTGTATCAACAAATTTCTACCGTCCTGGGCAAAGTTGGCCAACCCTGAAACTAATCTCTGCGATTCACCTGTGCTTCTATGCTTGTGATGATAGCCACTGTTTATGTAGCTGATACGAATTTGTGGTGGGAGCTCGGAATCAAAACTACTCGATTCCGATTCCGTGTTCGGAATCGATTCCGGAGCCGATTCCAGAGTTGACTCCGGATTCAATTCCGATAGGAATCGCAATTTGCTGCAGTAACGGAATCAGAATTGACTCCAGCAATGGAATTAGCTCCGGAATGGGAATCAGTTCTTGAACTGAAATATGAAGTATCAGAAGCGAAATCAGTCCGGGAATCTCAATGAGAATGGATCGTTTACAAGTAAATTTAGATTCTTTGCGGCTATCAATACGTAGCATCATTGGACCCAAACGCCTATTCTTATGGAGATGCCGAAACCGACTCGGATTTCGATCCTGATTTTCGGAGCCAATTCCGATTCTGGAGCCGATTTCGATTCCGAAACCGATTCCAGAACCAATTCCGAATTCGATTCTGGAACCTATTCCGAAGTCAATTCCGATTCCGGATTTAATACCGGAACCAATTCCAAGGCCGATTTCGTAACCAATTCTGAAGCAGATTCCAGAATCGATTCAGGAAACTGATTCTGGACCTACTATTCTGAATCGATTCCGACGAAAACATCATTTTTTCCATCACTAAATACGAATACAATTGCTCAACCGTAAACAAATGCAACTTCCGAACATGATTAGCAACTTTTGTTTCCCCTTCGCCCTTGTCAAAATTCTAGACAAACGAAGACAAGGTTTCGCCAACGTTCTAGAAGTGTGCTAGAAGTGCGCAATGCATAATTTCACCACATCGCGAAAATCACCAGAATCACCTACCTCGTTTCGAGTTCCAAATCAAACTCCTCGGAAGGACACTGCCGCTAGAGCCCATAATCAACCCCGCACTGCCGGCCACTCGTTCCAGCTTCCGGCGAATGCTGCCACCACCTCCAACTGCAGCTGCTGAAGCTAGCGAAAAATTCAGCGCCGTGCCGCGTACTTTCGCCTTTCGCACAAACTCCCGAAAAAAAAGTGTCGTGGCGGTGACGGACACGCGGCACACACCGGAACTAATAATTCCAACCATCTGTGTGTGGTGCACAACACGGCCACAACCACCAGGTGACTACCGACACGTTGTGGGGGAAACTTTCACCGAAAACAGAGCAACCAGCAGCGTTACTTCGCGTGATATAACACAGCACACAGCCCTTCGATCAAATGCCGGGAATGAGCGTTGACGGTGTGCGTGTATGCGTTCCATGTTGATAAACAAACTCGTCCGAACACAGACTCACACACACACAGCAATCGATCGATATGCGCGGTATGCACCAGGGACTGACAACGCAACGGGAAAGGTCACCGCTGCCAACGGGGACACACTGTACTTACTTCGGGGTTTGTCTTCCGCAACACAACGACGGACAGGAGGAGTTTTGTGACCTCTTTGCTAGACACACATGTAGAAACAAACAATACAAATTGTACCAGAGAAAATGACCACAATGAATGGGGTTTTTCCGGCACCAGCAGGTTGCTGTTGCTGTTGGGGCTGCGCTGCGGCTGCTGCTGCTGCTGCTCCGATTTGACAGCGATCGATGAAATGTCCGCTCCGCCTGACAGTTCCAACTGACGTTTGCGATTTGCGTTCAACAATTTAATAACATCGCAAACAACACCACATAAAGAAAAACGAAGGAACGGCCGTACGCGAGCATCCGTTCCCACGTTCTAGTGAAATAATTGTGCTTCAGAAGTTGGCCAATAATATGAAAACCAGCATCCCCTCATGAGAAAGGAAACAGAGTGCTAGAAATTGTTCATTCCACCCGACAGTGAGTTTGTGTGTGTGTGTTTACAAAACAAGGCACACTCCAGCATCGTATCCAGGAGTCGGCAGGAAAGTCGGCAGCATCCGCAAGAAGGTAGCGCAACGACGGCACAATGGTGGCACGCGCGGGACGAAGCCGTTTCTTCGCCTGCCTGGCGCTGCTGATACTGATGGTCGGCTTCGTGACGATGTTCCACAGCTCGCAGCAGCAGCTGGACGAGCTGCGGCAGCTGGGGCTGCGGTGCGAGCAGCAGCAGAAATCCGTCCAGGCCCAGATGGAGGTGATCGTCGACCAGAAGCTGCGGCTGGAAAACTCGCTCGAGTCGGAGCGCATGATCAACGAGGCGAACCGGAAGGAGCTGAAGCAGAAGGCGAAGGAGGAGCAGGAAGAGCACAGCAAATCCTCGATGGAGGCCAACATCCGGTACGCTTCGCTGCAGCAGCAGTGCAACCTCGTCAAGAGCCAGCTCGGCGACGTAACGGAGGAGTGCAGCCGCAGCAAGAAGCAACAGTCGGAGGAGATCAACTCGCTCCGGCTGAAGGTGTCGGAGCTGCAGGGCAAGGTGCAGCGGTACCAGCAGGAGTCCGCCAACGATGTGGAGCATCTGAAGGTAAACCCGGCACACACGTTGTGTAGCGTTAGTCCAAACCCCCCACTAACAACCACCTCATTTTACGCAGGCACAAATAGTGCAACTGAAAAGCGATAAGCTCAACCTGGAGGCGACGCTGCGCCGCCAGCTCGCCGAGAAGGATCATGTGATCGAGCAGATGCGCGATCTGGCGACCAAGATGGAGAAGGAGAACGCACACTACCTCGAGCATTGCAAGCTGCCGGCGGAGCAGCAACCGAAGCAGCACCACCGCTACCGGGACGTGCTGGAGGCGCTGTCCAGGGACGCAGCGAAAGCGAACGCCCTGCCGGCGCACAGCTTCAACGAGCAGCTATCCGTGAGTGAAGACTTGTACCGCATACCGATCGCGTTGAAGGTCCGCCACCTGGCCGCCCCGGCTGCCAACTCCCCCACGGTATCTATCGGTCTGTCGCCCTCAACCCTATCTCCCCCTTCCGCCACTAACCAACGGTCCGACGGCATGGTGGTGCCGCGGGCCTCCGAGGAGCAGGAGACGCGTGTCATCGCCAATCCGTTCGATGTCGTGCCGCGTGCGGCGATGGATCCGGAACGACGACGCGATGAGCCCGGACGCGCTCCAACTAACACTGCCGGTGGCGCCAGCGTCCTGGACGCTCGCACCCCGCCCCATCCGCCCCTCGATGGTGGTATCATTAATTCTGTGGAAAATTTTCAGATCATTCCAAAGCCGCTGCCGGCGGTCGGCGCTCCGGACGGCGCCCAAGCAAGCAACGTGCTGCAGGAGCCCCAGCTAATGAAGACGTCCACCTCGGTGTCGACCAGCGGCAAGCGATCGTCCGACCGTAACCTGCAGCTGCCGATACTGGCCGCGCCGACCGTTCTGCCCGGCCCGTCCCTGGAGCAGTCGAGCAAGCGGAGCGGCAACGGTCGGGATGCGTCGGATGGCGGTGGTGGAACACTTTCAGCGAGCAGCGGTAGCACCAGTACCACCACTTCCACCACCACCACAACAAGCGCACCGGTACGCAAGTCGAACCGATCGGCCGGTTCGGCCGCACGGAAACCACTGAGCAACCGGCACACCAAGCAGGTCCCGGTCGGTATCGTCCCGTTCCCCGACATCATGCCTGAGCTGGAGGAAAACATTAGCGAAAACATCCTGGACAATCGGTACGCCAACGTGGCGGCCGATGCTGCTGCTGCCGGTGGATCGACGGGAGGCGGCGTTGGCCGTGCTGGCGCAGCAGCCGGTGCCGCCAGTTCGGTCGCCATGGCGAAAAAGAGCCCATCGGACAAGCGCGGCGCAGTGGGCGGTGATTTGAACTTTCTGAACGGTGGCGGTGCAGCCAACGCGGGCGACGACAACGGGGCGCACGAGGTGCAGGATGCCGAGACGAGGGTAAAACGGCCGGGGCACGATACGGCCGACGGTGAGCGTGGTGCCGACGGTGGATTACCGGCCGGCGATGACGATCAGCTGGGCGTGGGCAACGAAAACAATCTCAACGCGGCCGAAGAGGACACGAATTTGTATGATAATGCAAACGATGCGGGTGTCGGCGGAGTCGCTCCCAAGGCACCGTTCGGTGCGGACCACCACCATCAGCTGGATTACAACGATGTGATGGTGCCGGGGCACGGTATCGGTCGGCGCATCGGAGCAAAGCGGCGTGAAGGGGGGGCCGCCGGCGGTGGACTCGATAGCAAGGGCGGCATTATCGACCGGTTGGGCGACAAGCTGATCAACGAAATTGCCCACGACCACGGCAAGGAGGGCGACAATTATCCGAACGAAATGGAGGATCTGCATCTGGTGGGAAATGAAGCTGAGGAGGAGGATGGTAAGAGCGAGTGGGTGCGCGTTTGGTGGTGGAGAACGCAAAACATAATCCTTTTTTCTGTACTGTTTCTCTTTTAGTGAGCGATTACGATGATCCAACAGCACTGAAACAGGGACACGCGGAGCGTAACTAGAGGCCCGATGGGCTGCTTGGTCGCCTGCTGTGAACGTTCGCGAACTGACTGAACTGAACATGAAGCTTTGCTTAGCAAAATGTGCATAGCAGTGGGAGAGATTTAGGTCAAATCATGCTCTGGAATGGTTCAGTGATCATCATAACCCTCCCTCTTCATCGTACCTCGAGACTAGGCACGAATTCCATTCATTAACAATCAAGCAAAGACTCCTACTTACTCAGCATAGGAAGCAAATTCATCACACCGTTTCTGGTTCACGCAAAGGAGGATCCACGAGCGAGCATAACCGTTTCCAGTTTCCATTTTCGTTGTACTTGTTAGATGTTTGCACACCATCTTCGTTAGAAATAATCGCTTCCTTTATCTATCTCTCTCCCTCGACTCTAAACCCTGCGCGATTTTATGGAAAGTGCTTCAAGATCCCAACTCAAATAAGCAGTAGTGAGTATCGTATAGATGCTCTATCATTGTATTAGCCAATAGCATTTAATGACACCACACAAGAGTCAAACACCCCATACAATCAGAGCCAGCAATCACCACTGCTTCCAATACTCGTCCCTCGTCATCCCAATTCATCCATCGATAGATCTCTATAGTTTCCATACTTTTGTTTCTGTTTTTTAAAGCTTTCGTCGAGTGTGTGTGTGTATTGGTATCACGCGCTACTGTTGATTTTTCTTGTTATCTATGCTAACGTCACCAACAAATGCCATATTTGTTCCTTTTTTTAATTTATGTTTAAACTAATCTGAATGTCTTTCCCGATAAAAATTGTGCTATCGACATGCTGCGACGAGGGGATTCGGTTACTCAAAGGTAGATAATACTCAAGAGGAGGATATGATAGTACTAAAAGCGTTGAAGGCGGATCAGGATCTACTACTTAAGCATACACATTTGGACAATGTTTTATGACGAGGTTACTTACTCAATGCGCAAAACAAAAACGCCCAACGAACGAACGGTACTTATTAACGTGGTACCGTTGTGTACGGTTAGGAAAACTCAAAACTCAGAAAAGCCCTCTCTATCACTCTCTCTCTTTGTCGTTTCTCGTTAGTGATAATGCTGTAAGAAGCAAGACATCTGTTAGTTTGTAAGGTAGGGCCCCGAAGCGATCGAGCGATGTATATTGTATGTGATTGAGATGACTTTTCCCCGTGCACAGAAACACACACACAGAGCAGAGCACAAATCAGCCACGATTTTAGTGCAAGTTGCAAAGCCACGGGAACCGAAGGAAGCCGAAACCGTTTGACTGGCTTCATGAACTTTTGGGCAGCATAGTGTGTAAGACGGCAAATTGCAAGAAGATATATATATTAATTCAAACGTACTGGTGAGTTGTAACACAACAAAAAAGGATCGTAATAAAATTGTATTACTTTACGAATCGCGTTTCGAGTAAATGAAGCTCCTCTTTTGCTTTTCGTAACCTCTAACGGCGGGGGGGTTATTGTTACAGAGTTTTCCAGGAGTTCTCATAGCTGTGGAACATGTTATTGGCTCACGCAAGAAGTGAAATGAACTTAATGTAATGGGAATTGGACTCTACCGCACCCTTGTTGAACAAATCCAATAAGATTTTCCAAGGAGCCTGTCTAAACAGGGTGTCATAGAGTCCAATTTCCAACGATTGAAGTTCATTTCCCATAAGAAAGAGCCAACAAAGTGTTCCACAACTATGAAAAACCCCTGGAAAACCACCCTGTATGTTGGGGAAACGGCTACTCTGTCGATTTTATCATCCCGAGCCCTTCAACGGTCCTGTAATCGTATCGGCCTAGAGCCTTGCCACCACCCCGACTCATCCCAAAGATCCGAGCGATACTACCAACAAACGCTATCAGTAATTTTCTCTCGCGGCTAACTTGCAGACGCTTCTCTCTCCCTCTCACGACTATCAATCGCGTTGACATTGACCAGAACGTAAACAAACGATATGCAGCGTGTGTGCACGTGTGTATCGGACCCGACGGCGTGCTTCCAAGGGATGACAAGGGGCATGGGTTTCTTTTTCTTCCCTTGTTTCCCACCCCAAAACTCATCCGACTGCATTCTCCCCACACACAAACCGGGAGCGTAGCTGTCAAACACGGGCGTATGGTCTACGAACGACGACGATCATCATCAGCTGATGCGAGGGAGGCACCCATACGGGGCTGTGTATCTCTTCTATCACGCTAAGGGAGGTCTAAGCAAGGGCACCCCAGCGCCAGTACCGTTGTTGTGGTCATTGACAGCAGACGGACGCGTTCGGTTTGCTTGCCGTGCACCGTCCAACCGGCTAGTTCGTGCAGGGGTTCAGTGAAACACGGTGGTAAGAATCCTTCAGCCCCGCAACGCCGCGAAAGTGCATCGTTGCAGATTTTGGACTAGGGGGAAAGAGAGAGAGAGAGAGAGAGAGAGAGTGCGCGAGAGAGTGGTGTTTAGACGACAATATTAGCAGCATTCTACGATTTTTAGGTAAGCAATGCTAAAACAACAGTACAATGTAATCATTATAGCGTTTGTGGGGCTGCAGCTGCAGGACGGCATTGTTCTCTAATCGCGTCCGATTGCGCCTGCAACAATGTAGCAGACGGTGCGAGATAAGATGTTCACATCCTAGTGCTGTTTTAGGCTTCATCATAGTGACTGTGGCCTTCATAACAGGCAAACACGCACACACACACACACACGCCGCAGATCAAAGCAGTCCTCCCGATGCATATTAGCTCCAATTACCAGACTGATGGCGGTGGCACCCATGCGAAATTCGATCAACGGATAGACAATATATAACCGACTTGTGCAAACAAACTAAAAACAAGCAAAATGCCACTAAACATATAAAAAATCACTCGTGCACAACGCTTGCGTGTGCGGAAATGTGTTTATACCGTAAAACATCCTATTCTGTGCCGTTGTTGCTGCTGCAGGTCTAGCTGCCGGCTGCGAAAGGCCTAACAACCAACCGAACAAACACGCTTTGATTCAAATCAATCACAGTTTGTTTGATTCAATTTAACCACTGCTACAAACAATAACATCATTTAGCTGTGTGGTTATGTAATGTAAGCAAACGGACAGTGGCATCTCACCTAAAATACGACAAATTTTCTGGAGTGCGTGAAACATGTTGTATTATTCTATTTTTATTGCCTAACCCTGCACCAAAAAAATGCACATGTCTTCTTGGGCCGATGTAGACCCCGCCATGCTTGTCCTTCTTGGTATGCTATCTATAGTTTTGGAATGTGTCCTGACCTCACAACCAATAGCCATTATAAAGCCATTCAATTGGAGATATAATCGTATCAATCACATGCCGATAATCAAGCAACGACGATTACACAGCACTCGTTTTGTCTATCAAAGTACCGTAGAATTATTTACACGCTTTCTATTACTTGTCTTTCCGATAAGAAAATGCGCTAAATTCATAATCCGATAAGTTTGAGTAACATTGTAGGGAGGATTTATCGCCGCGTGCTTGTTTGTTTTACCGCGCATAGATATCTCGCATGATCATCAATGCCAATATGCACGATAAGTGAATGTTACCGCGCACGTCATTTAGTAATGATTATTGATGATTTTTGTTCCGACCAAAAAAAAAGTTTTACTCACTCAGCTCCAGCTCCCCCGATTACATTATCCTTTCGGCTCTTGTACCCACAGGTCGAGAGAATGCAACCATGGCTAAAGATATCGCTGCTACTGTGCACGTTCGGGTTTCTCAAGGAAATTCGTCCCAGTGAACCATTCATCGTCGACTACCTCGCAGGACCATGGCGCAATTTAACGATGGAACAGGTACAGGGGGAGGGGGGGGGTGGCTTAAATGAGAAGCAACAAACGATAATGTTAAATTAATCTCGAATCCTACTTTCGCCCCAGATCATCCAGGAAGCGTTCCCGATCGGTACGTACTCCTATCTGGCGCAGCTGGCCATCATCTTTCTGGTGACGGACCTGCTGCGCTACAAACCGATCATCATCGTGAACGGTGCTGCCGGCATCATTGTCTGGAGCATGCTTACCTGGACCACCTCGCTGAACGCACTCAAAGTGCTGGAGATATTCTACGGCACCTACTGTGCGGCCGAGGTCGCCTACTTCAGCTACATCTACGCCAAGGTGGACCGGGAACACTACCAGAAGGTGACGTCGCACACGCGTGCAGCCATCTACAGTGGGCGCTTCTTTGCCGCCAGCCTGGCCCAGCTGCTGGTGTACTTCGAGGCGATGGACTATCGTCAGCTGAACTACCTGTCGCTCGCGGCACAGATCAGTGCCACGGTGTGGGCCCTGTTTCTACCCTCCGTACCTACCAGCATGTACTTTCACCGGCAAACCTTAACCGACGAGCTGCCGGAAACGTCCACGCCCCAACTTCCAAACGGCACGGCCTCCCCTGCCGACAAGCAGGAACCGATGGTGGACGTAATGACCGACGATCGTTCCGATGATAGCAAACCACCGGTGGGCGTCATAGCTCCATCAGAACGCCGCCACTTGCAGGCCCCATTTCGCTCCCGGCTGAAGGAAGCGTTCGTGCTGCTCTGGACACACTTTCGCACTTCGTTCACCAACCGGAGCGTGCTGCAGTGGAGCGTGTGGTACGGTCTGGCGATGGCAGGCTACATTCAAATTCTCGCCTACGTGCAGGCGCTCTGGAGCTCCATCGACGAAACCCAGCCCGCCGTCTGGAACGGGGCGGTTGAGGCAGCCGTTACACTGCTCGGAGCTATCGTCTCCCTGTTGGCCGGTTACTTGCACAGCGGTTTTCTAAAACCGCGCACCAGCCTACTATCGCTGGCGCTGCTTTCGTTTGCAGCGGGCGGCGCAATGATGCTAGCAACCAACACCGGCAACTTGATCGTGTCCTATCTCGGGTACATGATTTTCTGCGTGCTGTACGCGTTCGCGATTACCGTGGTGAGTGCGGAAATTGCCAAAAACATTTCGGACGATTGCTTTGGGCTGGTGTTCGGCTTCAATACGCTCGTCGCACTGTCGCTGCAAACGCTGCTCACGTTCTCGGTCACCGATTCCGACGGCTGGTTTGCGCTGGACGTGTTCGGTCAGTTTACGGTGTTCAGCTCCTACTTTCTGGTGCTTGGTGGCATTTATACGGCGTTTCTGGCTGCCGAGATCGTTGCCAGCGTAATCAGGCGTTACAGGTGATGGTAGATGAGCCGCCACGCTCCACGTGAGAAGACCCCGGCACACACACACACACACTGACGAGGCTGAAATGAACGCAACAGGTAGTACAAATTAGTTCTCGGGATGCTATATCGGTAACGGAGGACGGCACAAGCCAGCAAATACATTACTTACGTAGAAGAGATATTATCGATCGGCATGATCGATTGAAGTGCTCTTGTATCGCAGTACATTGACCATATACACACTTGTTGGTTTAAAAGGAACAGATAGTAGGAACAGATTGACTGTAGGAAGCATTATAATGCGCAAGGTAATGTGTCCTATTAGTGTTAGAAAGATTTTTTATTTTAGAGGCCCTTTTAGAGGAAACATTTAGGCACGGTTTTGATTAATAATAAACATAAAAACCAAATTCCAACAGCACAATCTCAGCGTCTTGTGATATTTTTTTGTAATTTATGCTCGCCGTAAGTAAATATATAGTATCCAAAACTGCATTTTCGTTTAATTTTTAATACCGTAGCTTCTTTAATAGCTATTGCGTAAATCAATCGTAATAATTCAAAACAAAAGTATTCACTAGGGGTTCTTATTACTTTTGGGACACTTTCTTAACTCTTTCTTATGGGTAGTGAACTTTACTGTATAGGAATTGAACTCTACGACAGGCGCATTGGAAATTCCTTTCAGATTCCGATTGAGCCTATCCAACAAGAGTGCAATTCGTTTCCGATGCCCATCACACACACAGTTCTCTTTCTGTGAAAAAGAGTCAAGAAAGTGTCCCAAAATCATGCATTGAAACACCCTGTACCATCAGACTACCGTATCGCATCCAAAGTGGAGGATAACTGGTATACATTGTACTACCTTATACCGGGTGCCTTGTAAGTGCCTCAAGTTTTAATTGTATGTATCTGTACATTGTTCAACGCACTCTGCATTAAGTTATAGCATTAGGATCAATAATAAATGTTTTTAACATTCATCTTTTCAAATGTTCGCACCAGTAGTAGTAGTAGTAGTTCCTATCCATTGACATTTCTGAGAAATCAATAATACCATCGTGAACGATGATCAAACTATGGATAAGCTACGTCTATAAAAGTATTGTAAATATAAAATTGTACGAAATTTTAAGTTAAGTAATACAAAGCTTTATGTGCTTCTGTTATGTATAAAAAAATAGTTCATTAGAGTATGGATGATACATAAATTAGTATTACCATTATCGCTAAAACACAGTCGGCGCAAAACTCGGATTCGTGTCATAAAATATATTCACATCAGCATTTTCCGTGACACTGGCATTATCAGCATCATTGCTGTTGCACCGTTCCTCCCCTGTGTTTGCCACGACCACGTCGCCACTGCTATTGCTCCCGGGTCGGTTTATGCTTCTGCGATGGTACGGTGGAGGCGGTATGATGCTGCAGGCTTCTGAAGTCACCTGCGGATTGGACGCTTAGCCCGCTTCTATCCACACCGCCGAGTGGTCCAACATTGCCCAGGTGCGACTGTCGCATGGTAGCTGATTGCATACTGATCTGGTTCCACACATTCTGGGAAACACTCATGCTGGCAATATCTCCGGAAGGGATAATCCGACTGTACGCACGCATTGCCATCGAACCAGTCGCCGATGGTATCGGTACCGTGGTGATACGGGACGGTGA
The DNA here is from genome assembly GCA_008817895.1 of Anopheles fontenillei. Lineage (NCBI taxonomy): Eukaryota > Metazoa > Arthropoda > Insecta > Diptera > Culicidae > Anopheles > Anopheles fontenillei. Next base: position 11,421 of record VTWG01001344.1, on the reverse strand, counting down.
CGTTGTCAGATCGTATGTGCTAGTTGGAACGTATCCTTGTGACACCTGAGAGGTAGTATTAGCAGAGGAAGGAAAGAGAGAGAGAAAGACATGGGATACACATTAGCATAGTGATTCTAGTTAGAAGGCACTTGATATTCATTTTCTACTTGTTTCCAATCACGATGACTTACTACAACACATCGTCAAAGAAGTCATTTTTTGGCCTGCATTTTTCTATGTAATGTGCGCAGTACTGTAATGCTATGCACACAACTAGAAGGAAAAAGGAAAACCCACCTTAATGGAAGCGACATTATCACGACGTTCTGAGCGTTTGGTCGATTTGTCGCGTGATGTATTCATTCTCTGTTGGTGTTGTTGTTGTGGCTGGGGCATACTAGATACAACGCCAGCACTTGATACCAAGTTGCCACCATTGTGCGCCGTATGCTGCGGAAAACTAGCACCCGAATCAATGCTGTAGACGGCCTTAATTATTGGTGGAGTGTAAGATACATTAGCTCCCGATGTGCCTCCACTGGGATACGAGCGGGCCATCGCAAGGAACGGCGTGCTGGTTGCAGTAGGCACCATGGTACTGTTGGGAATTGTGGTGTTAATGTTGTTAGTGTCTCCTCTTGCGCCCGGCGAAGCTGTGCTAGGGCTAGAGGTAACTTTTTTACGCCCTCCTCCAGTGTCAGGCGAACCGAAGCCTCGTGGACCGGTACCAGCAGCAGCAGCAACAGCTGCATGCTTTCGCATACTGCCCTTATTATTGTCGGGTGAAATGGTGACACTCGTCGTTACCGGTAACACAAGCACGGGACGAACGCTGCCACCATGCTCCGGCGTACGGTCCTTGCCATCCTCCGCCCAACAATGGTCTGGCACGGTCGGTACCATCGACGTGGGTAAACCGGAACGTGCCCTTTTCTCCACTGCCTGGTTGCACACATCTTTGTGCTCGTTCCAGTGCTTCTCCTGGCAGGAAACTTCGCAGTACGAAGTGTTCCAACAGCAGTAGAATTTCGCTTCCTTCAGACAACGTTTGCACCATTGCTTTTGTTTCGCGGACTGGACTGCGCGCTGCTTGTCCCGCTGCAGCTGCTCCCGCTGCTCTACGAGGGCGCGTTTTTTCTCCTGCTCAAGGGATTGGCGCAGTTCCTGCATCATGCTTTCGTAGGTTTTGCGCTGCTCTGCCAGTTCGGTTGTACGCTGCTCGTGTTGCTTCTGAGATCGGTCCAGCTTTATTTTAAGAAGTGAAACCTCCGCCGCTGGCGATCCTTTATCAGCCAGATCGGACAGCACGTTCTCTATCGTCAAGCGGAAGCTGTCCAAGAGCTACAAATAATATGCGACAAAGAAAATAATTAATTAGAAACATTACGTAGGTAAGACACTATCCATGTGCGGACAATAATTACCTGACCAGCGCAGTCGTTCAGCACGTCCGTGGGACGCACCAGCTCTTCCCGATCGGTCGATTCAGTTCGTGGACTCTGCACCTGAGGTCTCGGCACAAGTGGAGGAAGCGCCAATTGACTGCTTGAAGCACTGCTTTGATCTGCGGCCAACGGGATATCTTCGTCGATGATCATTATGTCATCGTTGTCCAAGTCAATGGGTGCCATATGTTTATCACTAATGCGATCAGCTGCACTGGGAATCAGGGAAATCGTCGTAGAAGCGGGAACGAGCTGCTTCGGCACCAAAGCGACACCGTTACTGTTAGCGTTGAGACTCGTGTTGTTCATGCTGGCAGTTCGTTTGGGCGCCTCTGCGACTCGTGGAGGGAGAGATGGGGCTGCCGATGGTATGGGCACTGTCGACGGGCTTGACAAATTTGAATTCTGCGATCGTTTTGTCACCGTCGCCTCCTCACGGGACTTGTGCTCGATCGACAAGCTTTCCAGCGAAGAGATACGCATTGCCGACACATTCTGTATGCTGCTTCCTACAGCGTTTGCGTTCGGTGTCGGCTGTCTAGCAGTAGCGGCGTGCTTTGCATTGGCTGCTCCGCCCGGAAAAGATTTTCTGGCCCGCTGATTGCTTGACACCACCGTAACAGCGCCCGAATCATTGCCTTTGGGAACCGCCGACACCGGCAGCTCTATCGGACCAACACCTGCTTTGACCGGAACCGCATCTCCATTCGCAGAGCCGTTTTCTTTCGTGGTCTTAGTAGCTGGCACTGCTGCTTGGTGTCGTTTTAGCCCGACCGAAACAGCTACGCTGCTATTCGCATCGCTTGCTTGTAATGTGCTCGCCCGCTGATTGTTTGGTCCAATCGTAGTTGCAGTGCCCGCATTAGTGGTCGCATCATTTGTTTTTGCCGTTGTATTAACCGGCACTGGAGCCGGGACTGGATTGCTTGATACTATCTTTTGAGCACCATTTGAGTGGCCAGTTTTGATCTCCGCATTGACCTGAGTTAACGACGCCTTGGTTGAATCGGTCGCCATCGCAGTGTCATCTGCATTACTGCCAGCATTGGGAACGGATTTGCCCGGAACCACAGAAACAGCTAATACTTCTTGTTCCGAAGATTTAGACAAATTTACTGAGGATACTCTTGATTTGATCGACATGTCCGCTTCATTTTCCTTCCGTTTTACTTCCGTCGTAGTTGACCGTTCATTCTTGTCGCTTATCCCCAGGGTTTCATCGTCGGAAATTATTTCCTGCTTGATGCTAATGTCACTAACCGTGGAAGACGTGCTATTTAACATGCTTGAAGGTGCTGTTGATGGTGTACCGCTTGCTGTTGCCGATGCTCCACAAGCCTCTCCCGCAGTTGCCAAAGTTTTTGAAGTATCTTTTTCTTGCTGTGTGACGAATGCTGCAGTGGAATCTGCCGGTATGCTAACGAGTGCATGCTTGGTAACGCTGGTTCGGCACAGCTCCAACGATGTTAGCACATTTTCGGTAGGTTTTAATGCCGGCGGTGGTACGCTTTTAATTGCCGTAGCAGCAGCGTTGGGCTCTGGATTTGCACTTCCCTCGACGGGAGGGACAGGCTGGGCTTCTGGTTTAGCTTCGGACAGGACGGTGCTGTCCTGCTGAGGTACCTTAGGCAGCTTTGCATCCACTTTTTTGTTTGGCTGGGCCGTTTTAGAGCCGGCGGCTTTCAAAGCACTCTTGTCAACGGTCGACTTACGGCGCTTGGACAGTGGTTCCGTTTCCCACGATTGCGAACCGCGCCGTATCAATAGCGACAGCTCTTCGCGATCTTCATTCAGCCTGTGCCGCTTGTTATCGACCGCTTTACCACTAGCCACGGCTCCGTTCGCCGCTGTATCATTGTACGATGCAGGGGAAGCAGCGCTCTCGTCCACCGATTCCTTCGATGTGTTTGCGACCGGTTCCGCCGATTGTACAGGGCTTTTCATAATTCGAGACATGCGACGGGTCAGCCGCTTCCGAGGGCTGGCACCTTTGCTGGGCTTTGCGTCCTTGTTTGCAGACGGTGAAACTTTCTCCACTTGCAGCTCGCTTCCGCCACTCTCTTTACCCTCCGACGGAGATGGTGTATCGTCGCACGTAGACGAGGCAACGGCGACCATCTCGCCCTCATTTCGTTTAATGGTGACTTTCACTTTTTTCACAAAAACCCCCGGGAGCATGGCCCGCAGCTGGTTGTCCAAATTGGAAGGGTCGAGCAACTCGAACTCCTCGGCATAATTGAACGTATTGTACTTTTCGCGCAGCTGCTCTATATGAAGCTCTATGTCTGCTATACTCTTGGCGAACGTGATTTGCTTCGATTTCATTACCACCTTCTGAGGGTTGGGATTGCCTTTGGCGTACAGATAGCAGTCCTTCACCGGCAACCACGCTCGGTCGTGATCACCGAAGAAACGAACGTGCGCCTGATTGTTGGCGTTCGTGCCGTATAGTTTGGCTGGCCAGTACGGGTATCCCTTAAGCTTGGCCCACAACAACAGGTGTGGCTTGGAACAGGGCTCTATGAACCAGTTGGTATCGCTCTTGGTGTTGGCCTTTATGTAACACTCCTGGCACGGCTCCATCTCCTCCATCTCCTGCTTTCCTCGCTTGAACATGGTGCGGGCTATTTTAACAAGATGCAATTGCCCTACAGAAAACAATAACGCTAGTTAGTTTTAATCTCCTTTGGTACCGAGTTGTGCTTACCGCTAAACACATCAAAACGTGACGATATATTACACTTACCCGGATAAATTAACATATTGTGTACAATCCAGCTCAAGTCCGATACAAACTCTTCGGGGGCATTGTATTTTCTTTGAGCTAACCGTTCATATATCACGGAAAGGTCCATGTGATGACTTATGTATTTATTATAGTTTTCGAAATCGGTCACGTTGAAGGGATTAAAAGTATTATTCTGAAACAAGAACAAAATTAATTTTGTAACAAAATGGAGATGAATTCTATGGTAATTATTCAAGCTCTATTTTATCGCATGCTCTATCGCGGTACAATGCAAAAACGATTTTAGGGCGGCTAACATTTGATTTTTAATCGATTTTAACTGCAGCTTTAGATTTCAATCTTAAGCAAACAAAATTATTTTCGCATACAAATATACATACTAGCTAAATCTTGTTAAAGCTTGTCTGTTTGCATATCTCGGTGATAAACCAACCCGAAACTTTACTTTGTTACGTACTGATATTACAGGGTTTCGAATCATACAAGGGAATAGTTAGCAATCACTTAAGGAAATGTTGCAAATCGATAGGGGAATGTTGCAAACAAGCTGTGGAAGTTTGCAATCATATAGGGGAGTGTTGCAAACGATTAGGGGAATTTTGCAAGCGTACTGTTGAGCTGTCGTCAGACGGTGGGTGTTGGTGTAAAAAGCTTCGAATTGATGCCGAGGATGTTTTTCTAAAAACATCATTTGGAGTTGTTTTCGTGTGGGATTCTGCTGTACACATGATAAACTAAATAAATCCTGCTGCGGAGCCATAGTTCAACATGATAAGTTAGTAAGATTGACGAAAATAATTTGAGGTATTTACAGCAGCACCCACAGTCTGATGACAGCTCCACAGTACACTTGCAAAATTCCCCTAATCGATTGCAACACTCCCCTAAGTTAGCGCGTGGCCACGGAGCTGAAAAAATGTTGAAAAAATTTTCAACTTTGTCAAAATTGCTTGACAACTGCAAAAAAGAGCTTTTCTCGTGGCCGCACTAAAAACATACTCAAGAGCGACAAAAAGCTCCAACATCTGAATATGATGATGATGATGATGATGATGATAAGTCCCACCTCTTACCCCAACACAGGTTTGAGAAGGACGAAAGTATCTATAAGATCATTCAACTCTAATAGTTGTTATGAAATAAAAAAACGAGCAAGTGGTGACTTCGGAAAACTCTCAGAGGAACCGTCCGAGTCATACACACACCCAAGATGANGGACCAGTGTGTTTCGAGAAATGTGCCGCAGATTCAGCATTGCATCCGATGAATTCAGGTATCATCAACGTTTTCAAGCATCATACCGCAGTCTTGGCTTTGGCTAAGACAGATTCGGGAAGGGGTCCCGCGGTTTTGAGATAAAGTGTGAAACCCTGTAATGAGTATGGTTGACTTTATGAATGATTGAATGAATTGGAATATCAACCATTTCACAATGATGCTATTTTGCATAGTTTTCAAACATTTTTTTTTTAATATTGCCTTGAATATCTTGATTTATAATGGGAAGGGGTATGAGATGGCACACATCATCATCAGGTGGCTAATTTGCAACTTTAAATATTAAAATTACCTTTAAAATAAATAATAATAAAATTTTAATTTAATTTAAATAATAATAAAATTAAAATTATTGAAATTACCATATGATTTCAAATCGGTTTGTGTAAACAAAAAATCTAAGTAACCATTGCCCTCATTACCCACGGGCTAGCAGTGGTGCATGGAGCAAGTCCAAGCGAGCTCTGCTCTCAGCACTCTCTCTTTCTCTCCTCGCTGAACGTTTGCTCTCACGCCATTGTGGCGATTTTCGATTTTATATATAGTGAGATTGTACGTGTAGCTTACCTCATCACGCGTCGCGACTAAGTCTAACGCATAACGTAGACATTGCGAGAACGTATCTACGTCTGTGCGTAAGCCGGCCGTCGTCGCTTTGCATTCGGTGCAGCTCCAGTTGGGATTGTCCACTGTGTAACGTACGCAGAGTTTGTGGTAGCTACGGATGCACTTGCTGCATCCCAAGTCGGGATCTTTTGACTTGCATCGCCAACAGAAACGATCCCATCCAGGCTGGTGGAGAGAGATTCGGAGGAAGAGAAAAAAAAATCCCAATCAATTTAAGGAACATTCGAGCTAAACCTCATTCCTACTCACCTTTGGTGGATCTCCGGGAAAATCGTTAACGACATCCGGCTCTTGGTTATGGTTGGCCAGGGACATAAATGCACCCGGATCATTTCCCATCCCACCAGTACCATCGTCATCCTTGCTAATGGATCTGTCGCTCCTGCCTGCTGTGTGTTTAGCTTTGTGTAGTGAATATTCCGATCTAGCGAAACGTATCTTTCTATTGCTGCTCGTGCGCAGCGTGCCCGAATCGTCTAGCACCTTCAAATCGGTGCCAGGATCGTTTTCCAACTCTTTCGCACCCTCTGAGCTTGGATTTGGATTCGCCGCCGACCGGCTTCGCGTGCGTTTACGCAGTCCCGTATGCGCACCTGTGTCAGGGGATGGTGCGGGTCCCCCACCGCCACTAGTCGAGCGACGCTTCCTCAGCTTCCCCTTACGAGACGCTTCGGACATAATATCCGTCAGTATTTTCGACTTTTTGTGCGTTTGCTGGAGTAATTTCATCTCCCTAGATGGCCGAGGGTTCACCTCCAACTCTACCGCACCATCACCAGTCGTCGTTGCAGCAGGGTCACTTTCTGCGGACGGTTCCTTTGCTGCATCTGTGCTACCACCACCAGCGTCGATCGCAGTTTCAACCTCACTGTGAAGCTCAGCAACCGCGACACGTTCTGCTTCCTTTGGCGTCTCGCTGTTTGCCGTTGCCATGGCAACGCTTTCGTCATCGCTCCCCTGCTCAGCCGCTGATTGGCTACGCGCAGCAGCTTGGATTGGGGCAATCTTTATAACGATTGGTTTGTTCGTTGTGGCAGCCCTGTCCGCTGGCAATTCAATCGTTCTAGAAGCATCCCGCTGCACATCAGTGCTCTGCAGTACAGCAGCAGTCGATGCCAACGTTGTGTCAGCAGCACTTCCTGCAGGATTGCAATTATTTGAAGCAACCTGAGAGGTTTCAACACTGCCAGACTGGACTGACGATACGACGAGCGATTGGGTAGTCGCTGCCAGTGCAAAAGACGCGTTGACAGCTGCCGGGGCAGGGTTTGCCGGATGAGATTTCATCATGTTAGCCGAAGGATTACAGCTTACCAGCTTCATCTGCCCTAAACTTTTCCCCTGCGGGGTACTAATTTCCACATACTGTGGGTTTGTCGCATTTTGCCCATTGTTACCCTCGATTAACTGCGTCGGGATCAATCTATGATGTACGGAGATCCGCCTGCCGACCAAGTTGTTTAATTTTGTCGTTGGCTTCGATGTTGGCACTTGCTGCCCACCACCGGCCGCGAATGGGCTGCTGCGATTCGCATCTTCACCGGTCACTTTCACACGCATCTCGATCCTCTCCTTACCACTTTTCTCGCTTGTACTTGTACCCGAAACCTTCACTGGAGCCGGAATGCCGGCTGGTACTAGCTTTATAGCAGTTAGCGAGCCTGCCAAATTCACATAAGCATCATTCAGCGAACATGGCACAGCCGGACTGGTCGACAGATGCCTGGTGCTATCCACTTGCTGGTGCTGTTGTTGCTGCTGCTGTTTTTGCACTGCAGACTGTGCTTTAGTGGACGGCACGCCTATTCTGTTCTTATCAATCAGCAATTTTAATCCACCGGCAGGCCTTTGCGGTGCGACGGATGCTGCAATTGACACGGAGGAAGGGGTGTTTTCGGCTGCTGCTGCTGCTGCTGCTGCTACTGCTGCTACTACTTTCTTTTTACCACCTCCGGACGACATGCCCGGTAAAGTGGACGTCCAGGATGAGGCGAAGTCGTACCAAAGATTGCTTTAAATCGTCGCAGCAATCGGAGCTGACCCGGCGCCCTTTGGGTGACACTAAAAATAAAGCAAACGAAGGAAATGGTTAAAATACACTCGACACCACTACTACACTTCTCTGCTACACACCCCTCCTGTGTATCGCAGTGTCGATGTAAGCATTGAGTAAGATGAGCTTAATATAATTTGAAGCGATCGCAACAACCTCGTTCTGTACAGCTACGAATTAACTTGCAATTTGCACAGAAATGTATGCATATAATTTAAAGGTAAAGTGTACGGGACATTCGACGTGGGTCAATTGTAAAATAAAGCATTCCCAAGATCCATTTACCACCAAAAAGTTGGTCAAATTGTGGTTTATTCTTTTTCTTAAAAACATCGCCGGATGAATGCATGCATGGTTCCGGGAAACATACTTCCGCAGTACCACAAAAAGCAAGCTATGATTTTTGCTCCCCTTTCACCAATTTTCACCAACACAAGGGAAATTCACTTGAATCTATCAACATCTTTTAGGTTAATCATCTCAACAACAGAAAAATACGTCTCGAACATGAGAGACTCAGCGACAGCGGGGCCACAAGCTGCGCGATCATTCTTCCGTACACGATTCTCACCCATACACACTCACCCGCAGTGTACCGCCGCTTTGCTGCCAATGCAGGATGGCAACCCGAGAGTCGTACCCTCAATATGGAGTGCCGCTGCTGCTGCTGCTCTTATTTTGCTTTGCTTACGCGTTTGATATTCTTTTTCGCTGCCACAAGGACCGGATATCCTAAAAAAAAGAACAAAAAAGACACAAAGGAATTACGAACAACATCCATCGGAAATGTTTCATTACAGCTACGACATTCATCGCGGAACCGGTCTCTCATCCACCATTGTTTTTTTTTCGACGTGGGTATCGCCTGTGGCAGATTATGTACCCTGTACAAGCAGACCCCGCGGGGACTTGGGACGCATTCTCCCGTACGAATCTGATGCGCCGTCTTGCGATGGTAGAGAGATGGCTTGCTGCGATCTCAGGACGGCGTAGACAGCAGCAGACTTCTGTGCAAGCAGGCACTACAGCTACGCATAGCCTAGCTGTAATTCAGCGAATTCGGTACGCAGGAGACACACGACCGACCGGAAGCTAAAATGAAAGAAACGGACGACAGTAAACGGGGGCATACCTTTCCGGATGATCCTGCCGACCCGGTTCCCGTTCGCTCGGCGTTCACCCAACACAACCAGCTTCCAAGTAATGAAATTCCACCGTTCCACCGTGACACGAGAAAACGTAAGCAACAGCCGCACACAGAAGCGTTTCCGTTCACCGCTCTAGTGTGTGGTACACATCGAGGAAAGTAAAACGAACGCGATGCTCAACTTTCTGCATCTCCAACTCTACTAACTGCGTGTATGCGTGTGTGTGTGTGTGTACCGTTGGCAAGTGCGTGTGTGTTAGTGAGACAGTGCCGCATCTACCCGTTTGGCGAACAAAACACATGCAAACAAAAGCGGAGCCAATTTGAGCGCTTCTTTCCGCGCGCACGTGTGTGTGTGTGTGCGTTGCCGTGGCACACAACTGTATGCGTACCTGCTCGGACGCGTGTGTTGGTAATGTTTTGACATTTCCTTGACACCCCCGGGACAGGTTCGCATGTGTGTGGTGGCGCGCAGGAATTAGCAAAATGTACTCCACCCCTCCTCCCTGCTTTCTTTTCTTCCTCTTTTCTCCCTGTGTGGTGTTTTGCCGACCCTTGCCCGGGGGAAAGGAAAGCGCCATCTTAGCGCACAGAGCGGCTTTTCGGGGTTCGGGGAAATTTATTTCACAAAATTGTTCGAGAAAAAAATGCTGCACGGTGTACATACTTTTTACGAAGGGATATTATGTCTTGTTTATTTGAAGTTTGGTTTTCCTCTTTTTTATGCAAAACTCAATTTTAATTTCGTTGTTGTACATTTATAACACAATATTCGCACGATCGGTGTGTGGCTTAGGAATAAAATCTAAATGATACCGTGCTTTGCTGTTTCCTCTCTTTAACGCTAATATCTAAAGAGCATGCATACCCGACAAATACAGAATAACACATTATACAATTCTCTGCTTCCTATTCCCACTACTCTACCCTAACCGAATGCAAATTCTAAACGCACACATGAACGAACTTTAAAAAGAAACTACGAAATTAAGAGCGCAAATAACGGGGAAAAAGAAATTACACTAAATAACATGTTTCATATCAATCAGGAACGTCCGCGTCTGTGTGTCTGTGAATGCATGTGTGTGTGTTGTTGTCTTTAAATGTCTACATAGTTGCGAGGCACCGTCGCAAAAGGGGGTGATGGTAAAGGAGAAAACGCGACTAACTAAACGCGTCCCGCAGGAAATAAGGTGAACTCGGCCTCTCATCATCCCGTATATTAAAATGTAAGCAACTACTACTACTATTAATCTTGATCTGGCTCAAGGTCGGGTCGGGAGCGCAGCTGCTCCTGGCACCTCTCCAACGTGCTGCGGAACTCGGAAGCGATGGCCTCGTTCTTGAACCGCACCGCCAGCTGTTCCAGCTGGCCGGGCGATTCGGCATGATTCATCGCGCCCCACGCGAACGCCTTGTCCGAGTTGTTCATCGGCGCGATGGACAGATCGGCCGTGACGGCGTGGTTCAGCACGAGCTTGAAGATCTGCTCGCGGCGCAACAGCAGCCGGTAGGTGTTGCGCACTGGGTGATGTAAAATCTTCAGCTCGCCGACGCCTGTAAAAGCAAACGAACATAAAAAAGCATGAAATTTCGATTCCGATTTCGCTCCAAGCAACCGCTGACTTTCTCTTTGCTGCCGCTGCTTCCCCCGCCCTACTTACCTCGTTCCTTCCATTCTTTCGTGGTCGCATCGAACCGGTACAGCTTGGCACGCTCGCCGAACAGCTTCGTTTCCTCCTCCTCGCCCGTGCGCACCTCTATCTCGTCCGGCAGCTGAATGACGGGCGCATAGTAGGGATCATAATTTTCATCGCCACCACCGGCGGCACCGCCACCATCCTCACCGCCTGCTCCGTCATCAGCATTTCCATTGTTGTTCGTCTGCGAGCTGTTGTTACCGTCCGTGCTGCTGTTTAGCTTGGCCGAGGCCGACCGGGAAAAGAAATCCTCCTTCACCGTGAGCCCCACAAAGCCGCCGGCCGGTTTGGCCGTACCATCGTCCGCCTGCTTGGTCGAGCTGCTGAACGCCGGACTGTTGCTGCTGGCCAGCGTCGCGAAGCTTACACTGTCGTCCATTTTGAAAATCGATGGCGCATCGGAGTTGTTCTTCAGCGCGGTGCTGATGCTACTGTTAGCA
>VTWG01001343.1:0-58990 GCA_008817895.1 Anopheles fontenillei | reverse complement strand
CCTTTTGTAAGAGCTATGTCGTCTTTTAATAGTACTTCTGATCTGTTCGATTTCAAGATATCCTATCCTGTCTACCGATCCCGTCTTCGCTCCTTTTCCGTACCATAAACTCCTTCCAACTCCTTCGTGAATAATTGTATACTACAGTCAGTAAGCACTATTGCTGTAACCCAACGTGGCTGAGCAATTAATAAAATAAAAATAAATAAATAAATAAATAAATTTGGGTTTCAACCATCCCTATCGACCACTCATCAATGGCATAGACTTTCAAACCTAGTAAAAAGTAAGAGAAATAGTAAAAAATCTACCGGTATGGTACTACTCGACACGGAAAAAGCTTTCGACACAATCTGGCACAAAGGTCTACTCTACAATCTAATCTTATTAAAGTTTCCAAAACTTCTTATAAAAATTATACAATCGTTCATGTCAAACAGGAAAAATAACGTACACATAGCTAACGCTATATCAGATCCTTTCCTATCAATAGCTGGAGTACCGCAAGGAAGCACATTATCCCCACTTCTCTTTAATATCTATATATCAGATCTACCGGATATGAAAGATTGTAGCCAATATCTATATGCCGATGATTTCGCTCTAACTTCATCAGCAAAAAACCCGAAACCGACAATACGAACGTTAACCATTACATTAGCTAAATACTCTAAATATTGTCGCAAATGGAAAATCAAGATAAATGATACAAAAACCGAAGCTATCTACTTCAGTCGCAATACAAGTGTTCGGAAACTACCTCAAGAAGGATTAAAAGTAAATAATACAACTGTCTCTTGGAAAAATCATGTCAAATATCTTGGATTGACATTTGACAATCGACTAACATACAAAAACATATAGAGCAAACTATAGTTAAAGCTGAAAAATTATTAAAAGTTCTTTATACATTCTTACATAGAAAATCCAAACTCAATATAAAAAACAAGATGCTCATTTATTGTAGCTTTCTCCGACCAGTAATAACATACGCTACCCCCATATGGAAATTTTGCGCATTCACCCATAAAAAGAGATTACAAGTATTACAGAATAAGATTCTAAAAATTATCATTAACGTTCCTCCATGGTATAGAACAGCTTCCTTACACAGCAGGCTGAACACTGAATATATAAACGTCCATATTGAAAAGCTATACAACAATTATACAAACAAGTGCCGTAATAGTTCCAACAGCTTATTACAACAGCTAGTGCTATGATACTTAGTTAGTTAGTTAGATATAGATATTACGTAGGATTAGATTGGTTACTTTAGGCCATAGATAGTAATAGGTTAGCTCTTACATAAAACTTTTCAGTGGATTTTTGTGATAATTTTCCCTTTATCACCCAAAAACCATTCCTAGAACTAGCAAAATAGAACTCCAACAATGTTATATATAACAAATATTAAAGAACAATGAGGAGAGTCTAAAATGACGGACCTATTAAAAATTGTAGGAAAAATGCGATACGCGCAATAATGTAATTATTCAAAAAACTAATACTACTACTACTACTACTCTCCATCTTTTGTATTGCTTTTCAATGAGACGATGTCAATTAATTGTGGGAACGAAAAAACAAATACGGGACAAAGTCCTGGGAGGACCCTATAAAACGAAAATGAAAAAGGCTAAAGTCTCCAAAAAAGAACACACTGTTTGCAAAAGCTTTCAGATTAATTGCTACTTTTGCTACTCGAAGTACAAACTACATAAAATCATTATTTGCGTCAAAAAAAGGACAATCCATATAACATGCTACTTTTACAGCATCAAAACATTAGTAAAACAATGCAACAGCACACACACCGACACACAACAAACCTAATACACCACACAAGCAGCAAGCCAACATGCAGCGAAAATACCTCAATAACCACAATAACTCCCATACGAGCAGTTCGCGGTCGAAAGTTCTCCGGCAGTCCAAATGAAAACCACCCGTACACCGCCCGTGTACGAGGCCATTTGCACAAAACGTGCTTTTGCAGCTGAAATGCTGAACACAATCTGCCTACAATCCTTCTACAATGCCGTTTTGGTTCGCGTGTGTTGGGTCCGCTTGCATGTAATACACGCTGTGCCGAAAGAGTCTTCAGAGGACAACTCCGGATCTGAAAAACCAACTATACCAACAAAGATTTAATGTTTATAACCATGATCACACACCGATGATGATGATGATGATGATGATGATGACGCTACTACTGTTGCCAACGAACCGTGCGCGCACATGAACTGTTCAAATTTTACGAGCTGCTAGCCAAAAATTAATGGCATTCGTCATCAGTAGTCGTTCCCTTTTTTTGTTAGGTTGCGTTTCGCCTATCCGTGATGTTTTAATGCTGTGTTTTGTGTGTGTGTATGTGATCTCCCTATCACGGGAACTAACGGGACCGTTTTCTTCGTAACACAAAAAACGCAAATAAAATAAAAGCCATTGCATTGCACATACCGTCCCAGTCGGAGTGTTTGGCGTGTTGCATTCATAATAATAACACCGTCCGTGGGTCGACGCTGCTGCTGCTGCTGCTCCTGAATCCAGGGGAGTCTCGGAAAAACTATAAATTTCCCTCCCATCCTGCCCTCCTGCCTTTGTTTTGGGGCGAAGCAGCTTGATGCGGTGCGCAACGAAACACAAAATCACATGTACACACGTATGACACAATTGCAGAAAAGAAACTGTAGCGCAGGTTTGGTCCCCGGTCCCCGTCTGCGTGGTGATGCCGCAAAACGTACGAGTCAACATAAAAATAAAATTCCTTTTTTGTGTTTTTAGACTCCCGGGCAATAGTACCCCGATATCATTCACGTGCACCACTGCGCGAACAGCAGCAGAAGCAGCAATACTGTTACTATGGCACTTTGCTTACTGCTGACGTTGTACACCACCGGACGGCTCCGCTGTAAGTGGCTTTTCCAGAGGGGGGGGAGGGGGGAGGATATTTTGTCCCAATTGCCAACAAAATAGCATCCGACAGCATCAGATAGACAGATAGACGGGGCACATGCAGGCCCTGTTCAGCTTGATCTTGGTCGATGGTTGCCCTCCGTCCGCCTTCCACATAAAATATGATAGATACTCGCGCAACCATTTGGGGTGTGGGTGCGCTATTATGCAGTGGCTGTGGGGCTACCGGTTTTGTACACTCAAAAGTACATCGAAAAAGTACAAAAGTGGGCGAAACCCCCGAAACCGAAATCAACTGCTGCAATAAAAGCTGCAATGAAAAATATTGCAAACGGACAGACAGGACACACACAAATAACAACAGGCAAACCATTTTGGGATTACTGTGGCTCTTCTTTTTTTTTAGTTATTATTCTTCGGGCGCGATAAAGTCGAGCAACACACACACACACACACATAGGGTCCAGTTTTGTCCACACAATATCGACTCGACTCCACTCAATTGATTAGGCTGTTTTTTGTTACTGTTGAACCTGAAAGTTTAGCTTTTGTTTCTGTCCGATTTAGTGGTGGGCACCACACTAAAACCAAATGACCGTACATAAACGCACTAAATCATTCTGTCCGCTGTCGTGTTGCTGGCTTTATCGCACCATAAGTCACCACTGCAGCGCGTGCAATGCATTATTTGCAGCGGGCTGTACACCAAGCGGGATGTTTACTGTAATTGCTGCATCCGTTTTGAGTGTTACTCTTTTGATGATTTATAGTTTTTTAGTGTTGTTAGACACAGGAACGATATAAAGTACTGTAAAAGGGTGTTTTTTTTATCTTAAATCATTTTAAAACACAACAATTATGCTGATGCAATACTATACCATCAACTGTAACGTTGAAAGCTGTTGTTAAAAAACACACCAATTTCATGGAACCAATTTCACAACTTTTCTGTCGTCTTTCACTCACTACCTCCTGTCCATGGCACACACATACAAACACACCCATGCATTGTATGAAATTTGATGCTTTCAATTAAAATCAATCGCTCCCGAAATTGCAGCATCCACTTTCCAGAACCACACCGGGCCGGGGGCATTTTATTTCCTATCAGATTTTTTAAAAAATCTCCATTATTTATCCGCTTAATACTGCGAATAAGAAAAAAAGAATAAAAAAACACCCAATCAATCCATCAGCTTTGTGTAAGCTTTTGCTTTGTTTTTGGGGTGCGAGTTTTTGCTCTTTGCTTGGGTGCACTTTCCAATGGCAGGAAAGCACATGAAACGCTGCCGGCTAATGGATGCGCCTGGTGGTTTGTAGAATAAAAACAAAAGAATCCGATTGTCGGACGGAAAATGTAACGTACATGAAAAAGTAATTACACCAAACAACACTTTGAGTTATTTTCTGTTTTTCATATTTGCTATTTTTTTAGCCTGACATTATTTGTTTGAACAAAATACTGGGTAATGTTATTGTCCCGAAGCCGAAAGCGTAAGGTAATCATTAAAACGAAAGCTTTTAATAGAAAAAGTAGCACAACACAAGACAGAAACAAACTTACAGCCACTAAAAGTTCAGGTTAAAAGGTCCACCCCGTAGCACAATCACACAAAAACTAATAAGAGATTACCTTCATTTAAGCATCGTTGCTTTCGTTTCATCCAAACCAAACCAAACCTAAAAAAAAAACACCAAAACGGAAGGAAAACTTTAACCATCCTTTAGAACAATTTCCAGCAACTGCTTCCGGCAGTTTTACCGTAGCTGGTAGGAAATAAAATTGCTTTGCAAAACTTACCGGCATAAGGATTCGTCGAACTGTAGTCACTTTGAAGTTCACTTGACAAGTTTCCTTTGGATGATGAAAGTAGAATTCATTTTGGGCTACTCTTACATTCTTGAGTTTCCTCTCAGCTGGGGGGGAAATAAAACTGCAATAAAGCGACAAAAATGTGATGAGCATGTATAAAAACAGTCAACAGAAGTAGGTAAAGCTCCAAACCTAAACTCTGCAAAACTTACGCAAACACCACAAAACGTTACAAATGCACAAAGCCTACTATGAAGCCAGCTGATGCATGTGGTGGCGTAGCTCAGCAACACCGCAACGCCGCCGAACAGCCTCGTACATCATAACGTGCACAGTGGAAATCAAAACATCGGAAGCGACCGAGCGCGCATATCAAACGATTTGTGGCACACTGTGCACAGACCTTTGATTTGTTGACGACCTAACCGGGGTGGGGACTCCGTGACGTGCTAGAATCCATTGTCCAATGGAGAAACCCTGCGCCTTGGACCAACGTCGGTCGGTAAGAACCTTCTCTTATGCCACGTTCAGGTCCGAAGAACAAAACCCGTTCGCTTGAAGGCCTTCCATGGATGTCTAGGTGCTCAGGTGCCTAGAAGCTTTGCCCTCAAGGAAGCCCGCACATGACCCGCAACACGTTTATGCCAGACACGTTCAAACCGTCTCAGAGCGTCAAGTGATTTATTGTGCCCACCTCCGCAAACGATGGTCGTCGCGTTCTTGGGCAATCTCGTGAGACACACGTGGGAAATACGTGGTCGTGGAGGCCTTGTCCTACCTTCCGGTATACAACAAGCGATGCTGCATTCAACCGCACAGTACCCCATTGGTTAAATAAATCAGAATATTGCTGCGGACATTACGATGGATTTTGAGATCTTAAACGCTACCTCACCTGCGCCCATTCAACCATTTCCACTGGCGCCTCTCTCTCTCTCTCATCGATGTCGTAAGTGATAACGCTTTACTTCGCCCTTGAAGGAAGTAGCAAAAGCGGCTCCATCAATCAACGCCCGGCAGCATTAAATGTGACAAACGAAAACAACTACCATCAAGCCCATCGTCGTCCCCACTTAATAGCGCACACCGAAGCGCTCACTTTCCATTCGGCTTTGCAAAACACCCAACTCTTCGGCTATCAAAAGATGCAAACCACCCGGCGCAATGCTGGAAAGAAGATAATTTATTACTCACCACCCCCTTTCTCGGCAAACAAACCAATTAAATTACGCCCGACACCGACACGGACCGAAAAGCGGTAGTGTGTGTTTTTTTTCAGCGAAAATCATTACCCACCCAAAGCGACATTGAATTGGCTGGGCACTCCCGATGAAACGATTAATTTTCCTTTGAGCACGCCCTCCCACGGAGCGACCACTTCCGAGAAGTCACTTGATGACCTTCAAATTTTGTATCGACATCAACAAGCTAGCGGAAAAAAAGCGTTCGTTGACAGGAAGAGGCAGTCGCAGTAGCCATAGGGGCAAGCATGGGAAAAGGAAAAACCTTTCGCCCACCAATCCCTTTAACAAAGACGAATCGTTTTAACCAAGAGAGAGAGAGAGAGCGCGTGTGAGAGAGTGAGAAGGATGGGTTGGTATTTTGGAATTAATTTCATCACCTCATAGACACATCGTCGCGAGGCGTTCAATCAATTCTAGCAAACAGCCCTCTATCCCCGTCTGTCAATGTTCAATCCACTAAAATCAACAGCATCGTTAGCCACTTCCCGGAGCCAGGGGGATCGTGCCACGTGCCAACGAGTAGTAAACGAGTGGCGCTTCTTGTGACGGTGATGTTTTCACTGCTGCTTTCTTCTCGGTCGGTTTCCATTCAGCAGGCAGTGCAGTGGCAGTGGTGGTTGAAGATTTATGACTCAATCAATTGAAAGTGTCTTCAGCTACGATGAGGGATTGGAAGCGTGCCGAAAGGAATCGGCCACCGCGAAAAGCAGCTGGGCAGTGATAAAAAAACGGGGGAAAACTTGTCAATACTTTCCCGCGAGCTATCAAATACGCGAGCTTTACTAGTTCCGGTTTCGGTGTTATTGTTTATTTTCTCTTTCTACGCTGAAACTGATACACCCACAAGAAGCGGAGTGAGCTCAAGGTTTTCTTCATCTAATGTGTCTTTGTTTCGACTTTGGACAGCTGGTTTATTTTGCTTCACATCGTTTTCATCGCTGCATCGTATCGTCCGAGGTCCGAGTTCCGATAAGCAACAGCAGCTAGAGCAGCTTCACCTTATCGGTCATGGTGGATGGTGATTGGGGAAAAGAAGCGTACCATAACACTACAAAACATTGCGATACAACAGCATGAGACACTTCCGCATTGAAAAACTATAAAAAACCAAAGCTTTCCTTGCTTAGTACACACACAGAGAGAACCACGATGTCACGGGAAACGGTTCCGAAAATCGAATTGAGACGTACCGTTATTATAGTGTGTATGTGTGCAATCTCAGAGCAACGAAGGAGGAGCAAAGCATTACCAAAGGTTACAGCCACGGCACACAACACAGCACAGCACAACAAGGGAAGTGCACACGCTTGCACAAGATGATACCATCATTCGATAAACAGCGTTCCGATAATGGAAGCATTTCGATACAGGGATCCTCCATCCTTTCCTATAGATAGAGACGACGTACTTGCGGACAGGCCACAGGCGGCAGTAAACCCCACGGAAGCTCTCATTATGTTGGTCACTTCTTTTCCGGTCTTGCTTATCGGGCGTTTCCCATCTCGCCGTCCTCACTGTCCAACACTAGTGTGTCACTATATAAAACACTAGCATAAGCTGTACGTCCCGAGGATCCGAACCTCTCCCCAGGTGACATTATCCCGACAGTTTTAGAATGGAACAATAAAGTAGGGTTGAACTTTAGCTCTCTTTCTCTCTCGTCCCTATCCTTACCGGACATTGTATTCACCCGAGAGGACATCGGATGTGCGTCTCTCTTTTTGCGTCTCCTGATGCGGATGCTGTGCGACAGATTGTGATAAAAAGTAATGCTTCTGAACCGTCCCGGATGGAAACACTGTAAACAATCGGCTACGGTTAAAGTAAACTGGCCACTCACACGGTTCAAAATGGATGATTGATTCAGTAAATCTTTCACTGGGTTTCGATTTATAGTGAATTGCAACATTTGGCACGAATTATAAACACTTTGTTAACTGGTTTTTCTTATTTATTAATGAATGGTACTACATGGTGACTACAATGTCAATTTGAACAAGATGTCATTTTCAACTGTCACATTTGACATTTGGTTCCAGTGCTGCCAAATGTCATGAGCATCACGAGATTTTCACCAACGAAAACAATGAGCATATCCGTGGTAGCTTGATGCTCATTGCTGATTGCTGATACTCAATAAAAGTGCGTCATGACATGCCGAACGCGACATGCGAATTCTCGAGTCCAACGCGATACTCTGACTGTCAAGCTTAGCTTAATGCCGGGCGCATGCATAATCATGAGCATTTTCTGGCTGTGAACAGTGCTGCCAAATGCCACTTTTTCAGTCACCAACACTCATGACTGAAACGAAGCTCAAATCAGCTCACATACACAACTGAGATGATCAGTGGCGAGACTCAAACAGTTGTAGGATCAATCAACTGCTTGGTGACATTTTGATTAGCATCCAACTCTTGCTCACTTCCTTAGTCAAGACATTTTCTTCCTATGATAATCACGACATTCTTGCAATATACTTTGCGTGTGGGTTCAAGCATCAAAAGTGAGCATGCTTTCTCCCTCTGTCTGTTTTGATTATCTGTCGGGTCAAACAGAGCAAGAAAACATGCTCATTGTGTTTCTTAGAACCACTCGCAATCACTGCATGTCTCCCATGACCATCGCAATGATCACCGACTGAAAATGTCGCGACCAAGTGACTGACTTGAAGAGTTGATTGCACACAATGTCACCAAGCATGTGATGGTCGCAGCAACAACTGTTTGAGTCTCACCTCTGATCATCACAGTAGAGCTCGTGACGCTGACATAATTTTGTTTCAGTCAGAATTTGTCATGACTATGTCAGTGACATTTTGCACAACTGATCACAGCAAAAAAAAAAGTCATGACAAAGTGACTGACCAAACGATGGTCGTAAAAATGTCATGAAGCATGTATTAGTCACACCAACCGTTCTGAGTATCACCTATGATTATCACAATTGAGTGCGTGACGCTGGCATCAGTCAGATTTTTTTATGACATTGACAGTGACATTTTGCAGCACTGTTTGGTTCTATGGAGGAGAGCTTTCCAACAATTACGGCAGCTTTGTGATAGATTCTGGAGCTTTTATTGTTTATGTTTTTAGGCATATTTTACCTCCTGACAATGATGCTAATTTATTTAAAAGTATTTTCCTAATGTTCCTCCCTACAATATATAAATGCACTTTCCGAAGCTCTCCGAAAGCCTGAACAATTATTTTAGGAGACACCCTTAGATATCCTGATTTATGGCCATTATTCTAAACAGTTTCAACCTTAAAACAGTGAAGGTATAGATCTTCGGCTCCAAAACTATATCCTCCCAAGCACCATCCTTTATCAAATCCAAATCCTCCCATTTCTAGCCGTTCTGCATTTCAATTCCGCAAACCTTGATCCACCGCATTTGCCGGAAATAAGCCCCGTCACAGCCACAAACGAAAGAAAATTGACAAATAATAACCCTGCACCCTGCAGCACAGTCCTATGAATAGAAGCAAAACCCCCCGGTGCATTTCCCAGCGTAACGAACGAACCACCAACGGAAGCCTCATCACCAACGGAGGTCCCGGAAGCGCCTCCGGATTGCGGTTGAATCTTGAGTAAAACGGATCCGCGAATAATATGCCTGCGCCACCGCCGTTCGTTTGCAGCGACCCCAAAAAGGTACGGTAGTAGCGCATTCAATGCCGCTGCATTTCAATATCCCCTCACTGGCAGAAACAACGACAAATGGCACTCGCCGTACGGATGTGGTGATTCGGCAGCAGCGTTTTCGGTAGGGTTTAGGAGACACTTTTTCCGGTACAAAACAAATCGCACAAATGCACACTTTGGAGATTGGATGTCGAATTTGCTAACCTTCCGGTCGTTTCAATGTGTGGTAGATGATATTTGAATATTTTTTATTATTTTTAATGTAATTGCTGCTACTCAAGCTAATCGTGAACTACTATACGCCTGAAGTTATGCAAACATAATTGTGCTACATTTGTACGCTTCCTACGCTTAATTTCTAAGCTTATTTCTACGCTACAGATATGCTGCTGGCAATGATTTATCGACCGGAGGTATCGGTTACTGGATTGGATCAGATACAATATCGGTTCCAACAACGGAACAGGTTCGCAATTCCACGAACGGCTTACCGTACCGGTACGGATAAGGTATTTGTTCCAGAACCGGTACGAGTTCAGTTGCTCAAGTTCAGTCTGCAAGTTCAGCATTAGTTTCAGAACCGATATGAGACCGAGTATTAGGTTCAAAAGCGCTATGAGTTCAATATCAGTTGCTGGACAGAATTGCCTCGATACTCTTACCTCTAGTACCGACTTGACTTTACACGATAATACCAACTGATGCCATTAAGTAGAAGCATTTTACGCGTGCCCTGTAGAGACTTTCATCAAGTGTAAAATGTTTACTGTGGAATTTTAACGCACAAAATGTTATTACATGCTTTGAAAATCTGTAACATCACCCCCGAAAAGCTTAAATTGCAATGCAAGTAAGGGTGAAGCATCAATAAAAGAGTTATGATGCTCTCTTTACCTTTTTACCTGTTCTTATCTAGCCCTTAAAATGAGTGCTTTAAAAGACCCCTTTAAAATCATTCCCTCTCTCTCTCTCTCTCTCTCTATCGCTCCTTCTCTCCCCTTCAAGGCGAATAAAACAGATGTTAAACATTTTATAGAGCACATTTTATTGCCATTCATCATTTTGTTTGTTGCTTTTCGACCTTTGACCTCTACATCCATAAATCTTCTCCAACGTCCCTTAATTCCCTTATCAATCAATACGATAATTACCAATACTTACACCAATACTTTATTGCGGGTGTGAACTTCCCGAACGACCCAAGCAGTAAATTGTTACAACAAATCTCCAATAATTATCAGGTGTAAATCGTAAATCTCATTCAACACATTTCTTCAATCGAACGCTTCTCTCCATTTTTACGACGCTTCCAAAAATTGAACTGAAAAGTGCCAAAAAAAACCATTCTGAGAGTAGCATTTTATGACCCACCTCGTCCCGCTGTGCAAGAAAAAAAAAGCCCCTAGGATATAAAAAGAAAAGCTACACAGATTTTACACACTCGCCACGCCATCCCGAATCGATCATCGCCGTGGCAGGCATTCGCATCGATGGCCGAAATGGCAACAACACACGCCCACCACCAAACATCCCTTTCCCACTGTAGAACGCTATACAGGCGCTATATCGGCGAGCTGTAGCAGGATTTGTATCGATTTCACGTAATCGGTTTGCAATCTTCCGTGCGCTGATTTAAGTGAATGTCGACTCCATCTAAAAGGGAAAGATTATTTTCATGCCACAGCATAGATGCACCGATGTAATCGATCTATGCTATAGGAAACGGTGTTAAAAAGGAGCTTTGGAGCTTTTAGTATTTGCTATCTTAACGTATAAACATTGCAGAGCAACGGTGTGCAACGACCTTGCAGCTACCTTGTTAGGAAGATAAACACAAATATTTTGCATTTTTTTCCCAATTTTTCTGTAGCATCCAACACAAGTGCAACCCTCGCAGCACTTTTAAACTACATAAAAGCTCAATGTTTTTGACACAAAGCACAAAGCTTTTTGTTCCAAAAAATATATAAATTAAACCACAAACACAAACAGGCGTGAAACACGATCATCAAACATGGCGCAAGGGACTTCTGGGGCGTTCTGGTTGAACTTTGAACTCCACAACAAAAAAGTCTAATTTTTGGCCAAAAAAAAACCCTTCACAAATGGGTAGAAAGTGGGAGTCAAAAAATGGTTTCCTTATTAAGGATGGACGCAGCGTCGCGCAAAAAGAAAGGCTAAATTGCGGAAGAGAGAGAGAAAAAGGCAAAAAAAGGGAACCAATCCGTTTTGCTAAGATTCTAAAATTTAATTAAAACTATAGCTAAAGTAGGTTCTGCTCAATTCCTGGGAGGAAAAGGTGGTACCAGGGGGAAAAAAAACCTAAACCTTATCGAACCGGAAACAAAAGTCACACAATCACCTTTTTGAACTTGATTAGAAAAAAACGGAAAGGAAAAAGGGAATACAGAACATTCAAAGATCATTACCATGACAACCACTTGTTCCGCGAGTGGCCAACAAAAAAGTAGGCCGAGGAAAACAACAAAATGAGCTTTTCTGCGGCCGTTTCTACGCTAAACAACTAAAATAGATATTTTACTGGCCGGTAAGCTTTGCCGTTATTTTTCTCCTTTTAAATTTTTAAAGCCTTTTTCATAAAAAGAAACTTTTGCGCTCCGTGACTATCACCACCTATTCAACATTTATGTGCACTCTTGGCTTTGGAATAAGTTGATTCACTCGAAACACTCTGAAAGCTTTTTCCGCACTTTTGCCACACTTAGCCGCGCAATAGCGTCGCATCGGATTAAGGTTGCGGCCTTATCCTTCATTTCCATCATCATTATCGTCATGATCGTTCATGACCGGTTTTGGGGACATTCCTTAAACCCCGGTTCATTATCGACACTAGGCCATTGGCAGGAAAAGAAGCAAAAAAAAAAACAAAATAACGGGTCGAACGGGCGCTCCCACAAAGCCTCCCAAATCGGCCCAAGCAATCGTTAAAATGGGTTGTAAACGGTTTATGTCTTCAGTTCGTAAATTTGCCAACCATGTAACCGTGGCCCCGTCCCATAGTTTGTTGTCGGTGCAGACCGTATTGGTTTCTTTGTGTTTCGCTTTTTTTCCCCTCTTTTCTCGCATATAAACCCGTATGCATACAGTGGAAAATTATCGTCCCTCAATTTGGCCCGCGTTGGTTGGTGAGAAGGGACAATTGAGCAACACCACCATAGAAATCTCGTAAGTGACATTCACTTCCCGACCCGTTCCCTATTTTTCGTATTATTTGACGATTTGGTACCCCTATTATCTTAGAATTCCTTCGTCGACTCGGTGCGATCGTCTTCAGTGCATTATTTGGCTTGCTGCCTTCCGGGAACTAGTCGGCACGGTAATCCCTGCAAAACCTTTTCGGTGCCCTGTCCCTACACCAACCGACCGACGGAGCAATAAAACATTTCGGTTTGAATGCGTGTGTTTTCGGAGGTTAGGATAGGGGTTTCCACGAGAAGTTATACCGCGTGCCCCACTCCTCCTCCCTCACATTACACGTCATATTAGCACGGCGGTAAAGGAAAAAGGGCGAGAAAAAAGGGTCATAAAGCCAGCGGGAAGTAAAAAGGTAAGCAGTGCAGTGGAAGAATGACCGGAAAAAGCGCTGCACACACACACACACACGTTGGACCGAAGCATACGTTTTTCTTTTCATTTCCATTGTGGGGTTAGACAGAAGTAGTGGTAGTCGTTGGCATTTGTTGGCATCGTGGGTAGTGGAAAAACAGGGGCGTTAAAGTTACGCCGAACCCGGCTAGAAGCAACAGGGATGATTATTTTCCGTTGAGGCGGGTTCTTTTATTGTTATTTTGCCACTGCCTCGCCCATGAAAAGCTGCCCCAAAACAATCCTTAGACGGTTGGTATTGTACGGTGTAAGTAAGTGGATTTTCTTAAGTTGTCTGTGGGGGTTTACTATTTGTCTTTTAACACAAGAGTTTAAAACAATAATCTCTGCTTATCGATGGTGGATGTTCAAAAGGGGCAAAAGCTTTTAAATTAATTACTTCAAACTTCATAGAAACATTTGATCTACGAACGATAGTTTTTTTCGTACAATTTTAACAACATTACTTCAATTTTTTCAACAAAAAATGTTCCAATTGATTTTAACGGTTTTGATTTGAATTTTCCACGCGCTCAATGAAATGTTTCATCGATGTTGAAATATTTCAATGAAATTTCGAAATCTAAAGATCAACTGTGGTAATTTGGAACAGTTGAGTAGTGATGGGCATTCAAGAGCACAGCCACAGTTCCGAACCGACGCGAGCTATCTTTAATTCGATTCCGGAACCGTCCAGAGCTATCCAGAGTGAGTTGTAACCGGAATCGATTGAATTTTTAGATAAGTGCCTCACTTAAAAACGATTTCCTCGTTTTCACCGAACAGCCGGCTCTGAGCAGCTCCGACTCCGACGGTTCCGAATGGTCCCGAATAATGCTAATCGGACCTATTTTCCTCAGTGATCAAAGTCAATCACACCACTGCACTATATTTGTGTCTAAAATCTTTAATTAATCTGCCATTTCTGCACACGTGCTTAATTTTAGACTAAATTAAATCAATAACTAGGCCGTTCAGTAAACGTTCTTAGTTTGTACGTAAGATTAAGTGCTTAATTTAGCGCACTTATTACTAAACAAAACTCATTTTCTTCAATTTCTGTACAGCGTTTGACAATTTATTCAGTTTACTTTCTTTACAGTTAGATTATCCTTCAACCTCTCATACACTTTGGCTTACATCCTATCCGTTTTATGCTACGATTTACATTTCACTGGCATTACGTTTGTCTCGAAATTATGCTCCGACTCATTATTTACAGCAGTTTTAGGGCGCTTCGCTTTAAGCCCATCGTCGCAGAATCGACCCATCGACCCTTCTCCCATCGCTATTTACAGAACACCCCATCACCGGATCAAGGCGAACGCAAAGTGTCGACAGCAAACCCCGATTACAACCTATCACAAAGTGATCCTCCCGAAAATCTGCAGCATGCCGCGAAACTTCCCACGGGTGCTGGCGCACGCGAACGCCTCCGGTGGAGAAGGAAGAGGCTGCCGACGGAACGGTGCTCGACCGCACCCTTACTGCACCGCGTACATATCATTTGCGTGATAACCGTGCGCAGGCCCATAATTGGCCACATTAAACAGCCGCTGATAGCTGCCATCCATCTGGTCCGGTGTGACCGGCAGCACCGACATCATCAGATCACTATAATAGGAGGAAGAAGACAAAAAACAGACGAATAGAATGAGTAAAAGAAAGTGAAACATACGGATTGAAATAACATTTGATCGGTTTTGCAAACGCAACGCAAACGAAACGGTGCCGGGATTTGAAATGGTAATGAAATGGTGCACCACGGTTACAGGTTGGTGCAGTTTCTCGCATCCTTCGATCGATCAATGTAGCCGTGGGGAATCAACACTACGAAGATCCCCTAAAACACCGGGTCAACGATCGCAGGCGCGCGCGATCTTCAAGCTCACTCCATAATTAGGCAAACCATTAGGCATTCACCGCTTGAGCACTTTGAGGATCAAGGTAGCACTTTTGCATCTTAATTTCGGCTAATGCGATGCCGCAGGGAGTGTTTTTCGTATGCACTCCAGCGGGAAATTACGCATTAAGGCCGAAAAGACCGCAAAGACTGCATCAGAACACACTCCGTACCATTAGCGTTTGCGTTTGTGGAAAACCAGTCAAATATGATGCTTGGTTCTCCTAATTAATACGCTTCAAGTCCTTCCAGAAGGGTATTCTAGCTCGAACTACAGCTTCATTTATCTCTCTTTTTGTAAAAAACGCATAAAACATTTTCCGACTTCCAAAAAAAGAGCAGATAACTTCACGCCTTTCTCCAATCCCAAACCGTTGCATCGTTAATGAGCAACAAGCGAGGCCAGCAAAAGAAGCAATATCCTTGACGTCATAATTTATCGCCCTTGACATGGTTGTCCCTTCGCAGCAACCCAAGGATACCAAGTCGGCCCAAAGCCGGCTACAAAAAGGATCACAAGCTAAGAGGCTCCTTTCGGGAATTAGTCCAGCTTGGGTTGAGAGTGAAAACATGTGTTTTTTCGTAGGGTCCTTTTATGCGTAAGCATCTTTATGGTCTCTAATACCAAATGCTGAACCTCCAATGTCCAGTTTTTCCTCAAACGAATGAACAGATGAACCGTTGAATAATGTTGCGAAATGTCCAATGGTTTCGTTTCCGGGAGTTACTACCGGGGTATCAAGTTACCAACTGGCCGTCTGTAGGCCCAAAACACTGTCCGCATCCTTCCAACAAACCCACACATATGTTGCACCGACACACACACACATACACAATCAAAGACACTTACGGTCGGCTGCTCTGGGGCGTTCGGTCCCGCTGCCGCCGGTTCTTGAACCAGTTGGACACTTGCGTCAGCGTTAGGCCCGTCTTCTTCGCCAGCGTTTTCTTCTCGTCCGGCGTCGGGTAACGGTTGCGGGTGTAGCAGTCCTTCAGCGCGTTTCGGCTCTTCTCCTTAAAGCAGTACACCGTCTCCTCCCCGTCCCAGATCGTTTTCGGCAGCGGGTACTTCTTGCGCAACCGATACTTGTCCACCGCGCCGAGCGGTCGGCCCCGGACCTTTTCCGCCTCGCGGTAGTGCGCCTTGAACCAGAGCGCCTGCAGATCGGCATGGTACTTGGGCGAGAAGAAGTGTGACTCTAGCACGGCGTACAGCTCGTGGTACAGGCCCCGATGGTAGGCGACGAGTGCACGTGCCCGGAGTAAGCTTTCATTGCCGCTGATTAGGTCGCTCGGCGAGAGGCTCCACAGGAAGGTGGCCAACTTCTCCAGGTCACCTTCCTGCTGGAGGGCTTCACACATGCACTGGATCTGTTCCGGGCTGAAGCTGAAACATTTGCGCTCCAGATCGGGACCGATTGGGCCGTTGGTGGACCCGAGTGGATGGCCGCCCGATGCTGCCGATGCTGGTGGTTGAGGATGAGGTGGAGGTGGTTGCAGCGATTGCAGATAGGAGCTGTTGTTGTTGTCCGTCCTTGGAAGCGCTCCACACGATGGCAAGCCGTTCGGTACGACGGAGTTGTTGGCAAGCAGATTGCCACCATTATTGTTACTGCTGCCCGTGCTGCTGCCGTTGGTGTTATTGCTGCTCCCATTAACCAGCACACTGCCCGGAGAGCCTTCACTTATTGGTTTACCTGTAAAAGTAAGCGAAAGTGTTTGATTAGTACATCCTCGATGGCACAGCGTTCAGCACACACTACTTACTGGCATAGTAGATTATGTCGCCGTTGTGATGCACCTGACCTTGTGGTCCTGCCTTCATCTGGTTGTAGCCCGTGTCGTGAAACTTCCGCTCCTGGTGGTGCTGGAGGTGGTACGAGTCCTTGTCAGTGAATTCTTGCAGCTTTTCCGAGAAGAAGAGCGTCTTGATCGGGTTCGAGTTGTCACGGTACACTGGATTTGGAGGATAAATTGAGAATTTGGGACATTAAAACAAGCTGATTGATGGAACAACGGAAACCAAAGGACTTAAATTTGTTGATTTATGTCCGTAATAAACAGAATTTTCTTATTTTCTATCATATTTACTATAAAATGTATCAAAATGACTTCAGAATTGCTAAGAAATTGTGCAACATTTAAATAAATCAACTTTATACGTCTAACAGTGGTAAGAGCGTTTATCTGATGCAAGAACTGTTCTTCTCATCGATTTTGTTGATATTACAAAGATTCAAGAACATCAGGTTCCATGAAATTTACTATTTATTTTATGGCTAATTGCTGGCAAAAGATCTAATAATAAAATTTCACGATCGTCCGAAGATCTTTCACTCCTTTGATCGTTTAAAACACTACATAAATAGCCTCAAAACTATCGAGAATATACCTAAAATTCAGACAAATCTGTGTTGATGACTCTGCAATATACTGACTGACAGAGGACTGACTAAAAAGATTCAAAGAAGGCTTCAAAAACTGAATGAAATACTAAGAAATCGTCCAACGTCAATTCATAACAAGTCTTCCTCGATGAAGGTTACAAAAATGCACCAAATATCATCAAGCATCGTTTGATGATGATAAATTGAACCCCTTTCGACCATGGCGCGATCGTCCTCATGGCTGGAATCTGATATCTTCCCCGCGGATGACTACTCGTACACTTTTCCAGCCTTACCACCGGAAGTGGCGGCAGTCGGTGCGTCGGTGACTGGCTATTGTTTATCGTACGTTAGTCACGAGCTGGCTATTTTGTTCTTCCGTTCGTCTTTAACCATTCTGAACATTATAAATCTCTGGTCTGCTCGATTTGCCTCTCGGCAGGTTTAACCGCTCTTTAACAGAAACGATCATCGAACGATCAGCTCCCAACATTCAGCGAACTGTGGACGTGCAGCGGTTTGTTTGTTTGTATGTTCTTATGCTCGCAAACAACATACTCTCACATCGGCCCAGCCTCATCTACCTCTAGGCCCACTGCTTTATGGTCACTTCGCACAAGTACGAATCACTTGCGCTACCGATTTCTGCACTTTCTTTCTTGCGTTACGGCTTTACGCGTCTGTCTGGTGGACTCACATTTCAAAGTAAGAACTCCTACTAAAACACAACACAGCGTCGTGCGAGCGTGATCGACGGTCGGAAGGGGCAACATCAGCCGCCGTATGACAATGTCGCGTACGTGTTGGCGGACAGCAGCCCGCGCGGGGCAGCATAATTAGTGGGAAATTGAACGGCCGATGACAGATCAATGACGGCTGTCGATCGAAGGCACAAGGGCGATGAGAGCATTATGCGGCTTCGCATTACCAATTAAAGATTTATTTATTTGTTTGTCGGTTTTTTGTGTGTGTGTGTGGAGTGTGTGGGTAGTAGCAAAATCAAGTGAACGATATTTGATGATCGGAAGACAATAACATCCTTTAAGGGCAGGATCAATTTTAACTGCCGCTTTGTGGTTGACTGATTTAACAAAACAATGTGATTAAAGTTAATGCAAGACTGCTCTTAACATAATTTAAAACTCAAAATCATTATTATTAATATTAGCTTATATACAAAATGTTGAATTTTCTAAAAAAAAATAATATTTCTTGTCCATTTTATAATGTTTATGAATCCTTTCAGAACAATAATGAGCAATGATCGTAGACAAATTTAAAGCTATTTTAAAATACCTTTACATACAAATAAATATAATTTATTTACAATACAATATTTGCAATGGAACTATCAAAAACGGTTAAAAGTTCAACTTTACTTCAATAGCTATATGAAAACAAGAAAACAAACTGAATAGATAAAAAAGAATTAAAACCCTCAGTTCAACAATGACTAAAGTATCTAGATATTTAAAGAAACATTTTAAAAGTAATTTTCAATAGATCCTTGCTTGCTTGTTTGCATACCTCCTTGAGTCATATAGATGGTTTGTCCATGATTGAATCCACCGACGCCATCCGATCCACCGGAGCTAGAATCCAGATCCGCCAGGGGCGATAATCCTGAGGTATCCATTGTGACAAAACGTTCTTTTTAACAGCCTATTTTAGCTTACAGATTGTTCCACCAAAGATGCACAATGTTACATGAATCGATTGTTTTAACTTTATGTTCTTTGAACATTTAACGGTTTTCTTTCATGATCAAACGCTAAACACGTGAACGGTTAACGGCACTGTTCAACACTGTTCCGGTTTTGTTGATTTTAACTGATTCTAGCAACTCTTTGGCACAATTTACCAACTCCCATAAAACACTCCAGGACACTCTGTGTTTAAAATTAGTTATCTGCCTAATGACACTTTACAAGCATCTCTGCATCAAACGCAACACCACACACCAAACCATAAGGACGAACCAAACCCGCACGCGACACGGAACCGCACCGATCAGCGCGAAATTGCATACTGAGACCGCACCTTCGAAACTGAAACGGCATTAGGCTTCTCCTTTGCCCGTCTACATCATCTCTCTCTCTTTTTTTCTCTCTCTCTCTCTCTCTTTCTATCTCTCTCACTCTCTTTCTAGCTTCTTCCTTTCCCACCGCGCACCCCAGCTGCCGAGCCAGGCAGGCTCTGCCATTCATAAAACACGCATAAAGAACATGGTGTTGAGGCACCTCGCTACCGCCTCAAGGGTTTACAACAGGGACCGTCGTGTACGTCTCGCCATCATCGCCATTTCCCTTCGTCCCTTCGTCCCTTTTTCGTTCGTTTCAGACCGCTGCGCCGCCCCGCCGCTGTTCGTGCTGTCCCGTTTCGTTCCGTGGCCGGGAAGAAGGAATGCTGTCGTACTGTCTGTTCCACGCGCTGTAGCTTCCGAACGGGGTCCGGCTCAGGCTCAGTTTACAAAATTTTATGTCGCTCAGCATAAAAGCGCATAGACGGAGAATGGGGGCGAACTGAAACATCCCGAGAGGGAGATAGTGAGGAAGAGAGAGAGAGAAACAAAGCGTTTGCGAATGCTGGAATGATGTTCTAGAGACACTCAAAAATGTTGCAAAAACGATGAGGACATGCAGCGTTTGTTATGCTGTTTTAAAAAATTTTAGTATTAAATTGTACAAAACACAACATATACTTGGTAGAATATGTGTAAACATATTATTTAAAAAAAAAACTTACTTTCGTGCTAGCATTTCTAATTTGATTTTGTAATCTCACCCTCGAGAACGTCTTAAGAAACACTGAAGAAGTAGTGGCAGCAGCAGCAGCACTAAACGGTCGCCATGGTAATGACAATGTTTTCATGCTGCGCATGTTGTGCAATTCTTTACACTTTTCGCACGCAGAGAAAGAGAGAGAGAGAGCATAATTTTGCAAACGGTAAGGACAATTCTCTGTTAGCTCCGCCCACTTTAAGGATGCTGTGTGTGCGCTTTCGTCAGCTTCATCCTTTCTACACCGCTGGCACACGCTTCTTTTGCATTGCCCGCTGCAGCTTTTTTATTCTTTTAATCATACAAATTATTATACCACCATTATTTTTTCCACCTCCCAATCCGGCTCGTTGCTGGAAACAGCTGTAACAGTGCTTTTGTTGTTGTTGTTTTTTTTTCTTCAACCGGTGTGCAACACAAACTGCCACCGAATAGCCTTGAGCGGAACGTTTTCTGAAAGCGATACACGCCCAAAGTGATTATTTTAATGAAGTGCAATTTTCTAATGCTCGGAACAAACAGTTCACCAGTCCAGAAGCAAAAATTTAGAATCTCTATGGGAGCCGTTTTCTGGAGAAAAAAAGGGTAGACTGCACTTCTTTGACAAACTATAATTTATAATATGGCGTCTATTACTCAATAATACATTTAAAACATATTGCTAGTTAGCTAATAATACGTCAAGAACACATATCTATGCAACTGCATCCTAATTTGAGCATATCCACAATTACAACACATTCAACCATGATGCTTACAGTATCATCAACACGTCATCAAACAACGTCATGTTTATTGAGTCACTATGCAACGTAGCCTGTTCCCGCTTGAACTTGGCAGCAGTTTAGCGAACGAGCGTTGGCATCAAGCCATCATCCAACCTATTTGCAGCCGCCGATCTTCACCGATCGTTGTCAGTCGTTTGTTTTACTGCAGTGAGTTAAGTACTACACCCAAGTGATCCTCCTCAATTCCGAGACTTCCAAATGGCTCCAAAAATTCCGACTGTATTCTTCAAAAATGGATCTCCAATACCGGCGCTGGGTCTCGGGACCTGGAACGTAAGTCAGTGAGGCCCCAATGATGCATTATTCTAAACGGAAATCCTGCTTTTCCTTCTCTACAGTCACCTCCCGGGCAGGTGACACAAGCGGTGAAAGATGCAATCGACGTCGGCTACCGACACATCGACTGTGCGCACGTCTACGAGAACGAGCATGAAGTAGGCGCTGGGATTGCGGCCAAAGTCGTACAAGGAAACGTCAAGCGGTAAACGTCAAGCGCTTCCCCAAGCATTGGTTTCTTCTCCTAATGTACTCTCTGTTTTTTGCATTTTCAGGGAAGATCTTTTCATCACGAGTAAACTGTGGAACACATACCACCGACCGGACCTGGTCAAGGGAGCACTTCAAGCGACGCTGCGCAATCTCAACCTCAAATATCTCGACCTGTACCTCATCCACTGGCCGGTAGCGTACCGCGAAGGTGACGAACTATTCCCGCTCCGTCCCGACGGCAAGCGGGTGCACTTTTCCGACGTAGACTACATCGATACGTGGCCCGCAATGGAACGGTTGGTAGAGGCAGGGCTGGTACGCAATATCGGACTGTCGAACTTTAACGTGCAGCAGGTGCAGCGCGTACTAGACGTGGCCCGTATCCCGCCGGCCACCAATCAAATCGAATGCCACCCATATCTGCATCAGGCGAGTTTGACCGAGTTCTGCAAACGACACGACGTCACCATTACAGCGTACAGTCCGTTGGGATCACCGGCCCGGCCTTGGGTGAAGCAGGACGATCCAGTCCTCCTGGAAGATGCCGTCGTACAGCGGCTCGCCCAGAAGCACTTCAAAACACCCGCCCAGATACTGATCCGCTACCAGAACCAGCTGGGCCACGTGGTAATACCAAAGTCCGTTAGCCGGCAGCGCATCGCCTCCAATGCGGACGTGTTTGGGTTCGAGCTGGACGCGGCCGATCTGCAACAGCTTGCCGGGCTCGAGCGCAACGGTCGCATCTGTCCGGAGTCGTTCAGCTTCGGCCATCCGCACCATCCCTTCGAGGCAGAGTTCCGCAAAGGTCGCCGATGAAAGCGATAACTCCATTTCACATTAACAAGCGCGCGCCCGTTGGCTTAACGATATTAACGATTTTTATGTTATGTGTTTAATAAATTGCAAACGCACGCATATGGCCGTGCTGGTAAGGCTTTTCGCGCGCGCTTGATGACTCGAGCGACTTCTTGCGGGAAGCAAACGGGCCCCAAAAAACTCATTACCTGTCACGAACGTAACGGCACTTTGGACGACTCATATTTCGCTCATTGATTTATCATCCAATTCGTGGCAAACGCGCTACGTACACGTACGGCGTCGTGTCCGGTATGTGCGCCGTGGCCTAATGTCTTCCATATTTTTTGTGCTGAACATAAAGCGGAAAAGGAGCACATCACACGAAAGGCCACCCGAAAGGGGACATAATTTTGCGCCTCGCACATACGCCATCGCTTCCGCAAAACGGAACTCTCGCTCGTGCGCAATGATGATGAAGTTTCGCTGGGAGCCGGGCATGTTCTACCCAATTTCCGGTTAGTTCATGGCCGAAGGGAGTGGCCTATCAATTCCCCCCTTGTTATAGGATATTCAGGCGACATCGCTCCAGCAAAAATGAGAAGACGACTGCTTGTCTACTGTGTACCCGGTGTGCTTGTGTGTCCTGGACGATGACCAAATTCTCTGCCAGAAACTGTCCATTAGACTACTAGGCAATATCTACAGCAAAGAACTGCGTAATTCAGCAAACCCGCTTCCCCACCGCAAGGTGCCCGCTGCTGTCCTTAATCAGTGCCCGGGGAAATTTAGGCTTCAAAATTGCGCAACTACCAGGATGGGTGAAAAAAAATGGCAGCCTTTGGTACGGATTTGGAAGTCCCGTTATCCCGACGACAACGCCATCACATTTCCATTTTTAACATGCCCACCACCACCCTCTCCGCTCCAATGGAGGAGTCAAATTTGTGCAAAGTAGGCGAACGCGAAGTCGTACTTCTGGGGCTGGGGCTCCCTAAATAAACATCCAAGTGGGCTGATGGCGGCTACTGCTTCGCTCGTTCCTGTTGTTCCCTGTTGGTTTCCAATAGTTCAGCTAGCAAGGGGATGGTGGCATCACGTTTCGCCCGGCAAATTGGCGTTTCGAGTTGGTTTTTGCTGAGTGGTCGGAGCAGACCCGACGGAGGTCTAGACTGTTTGGGGAAGCGGTGGTCTAGGGGGGTGCTACAAATCGAGGTGGATAAAGGGGACAAAGAGACACACGTGTCAGAAATTGCATTCGAAACAAATGCGATCAAGTGCATCAAAGTACGCGCCGGTTTCGAACGCCGATCGTTTGTTGTTTGTTGCGCAAAGCAAAACAGGACACAAACAGCACACCATTATGAAACCTGGCTTTGAACTGGAAGCGAAGGTCGCACCGAGTACGAACGGGAACGGTAAAGGCAGGTGGTTAGGTCAGCATTTTTGGTGAATTTTTGGGGGCGATTCCTTCGATTTTCTGGTTGATTTTTCCACTTCGAGAGACTTTCTGAACACCATACTTCCATTGCTATCGGAATTCATGCCATTCACACGTTTCACACATCTTCCCCTACCAAATATCATAAAACATTACCAGCTAATTACGACAACAATAAAAAAATCTTCCCATTACAATCTGCTTCTACGAGAGCTGAAAAGCACAACAAACGACATATCCGATGTCGATCGTATCCGTCTCCGGTGTGACCCCATCGCACTGCCTCTATCGTGGGAGCCGGTGGCGATCACACTTGCAGGCGCGATAGAATGTGATCCGCGCGCTGAAGAGTACCATGTCCACGCCCTAGTGCCGGGGGTATCCCTTTGCGCACGCAACAGGAAATACACGCTAATGTGAAGCACTCTTGACGTGTGACGCTGGCAGACGCGGGGACACCGGGGAAACGATTGTTTATGTTATGTACGGTTGCATCGTGTCGCGTAGCCGCCGTACAGCGGCTGAAGAGCAGCGACGCAGCGAGTGTGAAGTGTGCGAACACAGATTGACACTCTGCACGACACGCAAAATATTGCTGATTTAAGGGCGAAACGAGCTACCACGGAGCGGGTGATACTGAGACGTTTAGCGGAATCATATCTGCGTCCCATGGAACGAAGGGGAAAGCGAAGATGACGGGTACCAGGAGAAGTTGACATAACTTTGCAATGCTTTCAAAACAACACAATTTCGATGAAACAATAGATGAGTACATCTTAATTGTAAAGGGCGAGTTTGTGGTGCAGAATGTGAGAGAATGGGAGAAATGCGGACGTGGCAAAAAGGGATAAAGGTCATTACTTTTTCGCTCCTGGCTGTGTGGTAGATCACTGCAGATGACTCTGTTGCTGACAGTTTTTGCATATTCTGGGACACAGAGGACTGAATGAAGATGAAAATATTTGAAAATAGTATATTTTTGAATGTATTCTTTGAGTTAAGATGAGCTAAAAAAATTTGTAAAATATTGACAAATCGTAAACATAATAGCATAATAATCGAACGGACGAATAAAACTTCGAAATAAATGCACCAGCCGAAGAACGGCTCAGTAGTCTAATGATAGTCGCGCCGGCTACAACATGGCCGCCTTGTATCGTTTCCCATTCAAATCGTTCTTGGCATGGATGGCAAAGAACTAGACATTTGTCCAGTTTACAGGATTTTCCAAGTCAGTTTCGAATGTAAACATTTTGTTATTCACCCACCGCATGCAAAATGTTGTTCCACATCGATCTGACATATTTCATTTCCATCATAATAATTTTTAAAGTCTACAGCATGATTTTCAACACGTCTCAAGCTGGATTAACAGTTCTTTGTTATGTGTTGAAAATCATGTGGTTGAAATTGAAATTTCATTTTTAAACGAATAAACCATCTGACAGCTGTTGAAAAACATGTTGGAGAACAACATAACATATTCGAGTACCTTTTATACTTAAGCGACTGTTGTTCAGCTTAGTCTTAGTTATGCTTTCCATTAAAGCTAAATTGTTAGTATATACTGTTCGGCGAATCCCGAGCTTTACTTTGCTCAAGCTACTCCCTCTTACAAGTTATATAAATTGTAACATCTTTCTCATTCACCTCTCATTTATGATTTATTATTTGCGGATGAAGCGTGTTCCATTACACACTGGAGCAGTAGCAAGTGGCGCTACGCTGTAACACCCTTTTTCTCCGATTCGTTTGCTCTTCTTTCTTGGAGAATTTTCATTTCCCATGTAATATGTGCTTTCCCTTCCTACTTTCCTCGAAAAAAACAATGTGTTAAAATATGTTAAATATATCCTACTTATTAACTTACTTCACCTTTCCCAGCATTCAAGGTAAAACGATGCCCATTTTTTCCAGTAGTTTTCATACTGTCCTGCTCACAGTACTCCTTCACCCACCCACCCTTTCGAACCCTTGCTTGCTAGGTCATTTTTTATCTACCCCGTGTGTAACGTGAAACGCCAAAAACGTGGCTATTGGCTGGAAAATAACGCAAGGGGGAAAAGCAACCGGT
Organism: Anopheles fontenillei; assembly: GCA_008817895.1. Taxonomy (NCBI): domain Eukaryota; kingdom Metazoa; phylum Arthropoda; class Insecta; order Diptera; family Culicidae; genus Anopheles; species Anopheles fontenillei. The sequence continues at coordinate 33,103 of VTWG01001343.1, read as the reverse complement.
CCCTCCGGCACCGCCACAGCTCTCCGGTGATGATTTATTGCGCCATCCTATTAATCATTAAGTCGGTTACGGTGGTCGGATACAAGCGCGACAAGGGCTTTAGTAGCATAGCAACTTGCGACCAATTAGTGAAAAAATCACACCATGTAAAGGACCTTTTTTTCTTTTTTTTTTCTTAAAAAAAAGGTGTTCCACACGTCACCATTTTACGAAGTTTACATTTTCCCGGAAAAAAGCACAACATTACATCTTAATCTCCAAGGATAAGACGTGCGGGAACAAACACTACGGTGTTGTGCTCGACTATCTCCCACGACCACGAAACGATTGTGTGCTGGTGGTGACAAAACAGTGGCCACACGCTGTTTTTATATCACAAACATTACCCGCCGCGAGACATTGGCAACGCAGAGAGTGTGGTGCGCAGCAAGACCCGGTTGCGCATTTGTTGCGTTTTTTGGTCCGATTCGATACGCTGCATGGTGGTGCAGCGGTTGCGTACCTCATGTGAAAAGGTAGTTCTCATCGGGGATATGCAGGCCTCATACTTCCAGGGGTTCGGTATTTGTGTGTGTAAATATGCTTTTCGGCACAATTAACCATAATCCTACAGGGAGTCCTCACAGGAGGCAACACACGCTTGTAGTGTGTGTGTGTGTGTGTGTGTGTGTGCGTGTGAGTCGTAATCCGCAAATTATGCGATCAGCTTCTGTGTATTGCTCAAGTGTGGATGTGGGTCATGGCCTACCTTTCTGTTCCTTTTCCTTTGCGCAAACAATAAACTTGTCAAACTATTGAATCATGCTCTCGATCCTAACACATAGGGCAAGAAGTGTGGCATGTTCGATGAGGAATGGTTCAACAAGTATGTCCCATGCCCTGTAATTCATATCAAACGTGTTTGATTTGCATTCACCCTGATTTGGCCAGAAAACTTCCCATATCAACACAATTCAACATCAATCCAAAACGGCATCCCGATCATCGACATCGTGCAATAGTCCAGCTGGGCCTTGGTAAATCAATATTTTCTCTACAAATTCATTGTTGTCCTTTCGTTGTGGGTTCAATAAATGATTTTGTATGTTTTTTTGGTTTGCTTTTCAACACCTACACCACAAATGGGCAGCATTTTCGGGATGCTTCCATTCATCACAGCAAAGCAGGGAAAAGAAGGATCGATTCTTCGCACCTCAAGTCTCACGGCTCAACGTACGGGAAAGGTGCGCTAAAACCGGAGCAGAAGCAGGTCAAGAGCCTAGCCCAAGATTAGCTAACAGCGGCCGGATTAACATTCTTCTCCCTTTTTTCTTCCTTCCTTTCAAACGGGATGGCTCATCCCAAGTGGTAAGTGTTTTTCCCTGTGATCTCCGTGAGTGTTGTTGGTTTGTTTTCATACGCGCCTTCGCGCCTAATTTTGCCACTGACCCATAAAGAGGCCCTCCAGAGTTCGATCGTTCCTGTGTTCCAAGCGGAAATGTCTTGGAATAGATAAGCAAACAACACGAGTGGCTCACTTTCGGTGTGCCGATGCTCTTATGCCTGCCCTGCCCGAGCGATGTGCAAACATTCGTGCTGCTCCTTAAGCGACATCCCTTGCCACTATCTTGATGCTGATTCGAATGCTAATTCCCTCCTGGAAGGTGTGTTTCGATTGACGCCTTGCCATCGCACAGGACCGTCCAGGAATTGCTTGCTTGATCATCGATAAACACACTGTTTTGCTTCATCTTGATCGAGAGAGAGAGCGAGCGAGAGGCTTACCGATAGCAATCAAAGCATACACAAATCAACACCTCGCAGACAGAAGGATGCCAAAAGGCCACAGGGCTATCCAGAAATCCCTTTCAGATTGAAGCTATATACAAAACGCTTGCCCAAAACGTAGTTTGTAATCTGATTTTCCTGATTTTTCCGGCAACTTCGCATCCCCGAGTGTGTGGGTTTTCCCCCTTCACAACCGTCGCTCTATCACTCGATGCCAGTTTCGCTGCCGCTGTTTCGCCCTTAACGAACGGATAAAGCCTAGGGTATTATATTTCCGCCGTTACGCTAAGCTAAGACACCTACGGCTTTAAAAAAACAGGGATCTAAAATATTGAAATCATTTTGGGTGGGTGAGAATGCGATGAACGTATTCCTCACTCCAAAGAAAGGGCCACTTGAGTTTATCTATTAAACTAAGCAAATAATTACCTCTCCTGGGGGTTTTGTGAAAGTGAACCCTCCCAAAAAAACGAGACGCCACCAAACAAACCAATCCACTCGTGTCCCTTGGTGTGATCGCCTGCTGTGCAGCCGATAATATAATGTTAGCAGTAATTGGCCATCCAATTAATTCAATTAACTAGCCAACGCCAATCCTTTGGCCACGGCGCCGACGTCTGCAGCCCATGTGCCAGCGTTTAATCCACCACGTGTGGCGGTGTTGCTAGGTGGCAAATCGCAGATGGTGGTTGCCAAGACAACACTGGGGAGGGTTCATCGGAAGTTCAAAGTTCAGGATGTACTGACGTTAGCAAATCCAAATTCCATCCGATGTCAGGTGGGTGTGTGTGTGTGTGTGTTCGGATGTAAAGTAACACCGTTGGGTCTTTTCTCCTGAGATTTGCTTAAAGAATTAAAGGTTTACCTTGAGCGTACTTCATCCTAATATGTTTTGGAAGAACTGAAATTAGAAGAAATCGTGAGGAACCTCACTCAAATCCGCGGTTGGTTATGATTTACCGACGGCTTTAGGACGCTGTTTGGCTTGAGAGTAATAAATCTTAGTTTGAGGTTCATTGTGATTTCCACAATATTTTTCGAACTCCTTGGTTAACTTGAACTCCCAGCCAGATTTCTTTGCAGCCAGCACACCCAATACACGACACTTTCTTCTATAAACGTAGCACTTTTACCATGTTCTTGCTATCTACTAACACCTTCGAAGCGAATGCCTCCCAATTTTGTAGAAACAGATGCGTTGCCCCCTTAGCAACGCTCCCAGCAATCCAACATTTCCCCGGACTGCTTTGATGTTTCTCCCAGGTGCGGCGGCGCCATTCATGACGTTCCAGCGATGCGCTGGTGTGTTGAGCGAGAACAGACGCCCAGTATCGTCGTCTCACACCTCTTCAACGTCGTCGTCGTCGGTAGAAAGCAACCGCGCGTCGGCCTCGATGACGGACGACCTGTTCCTGTAATCCGAGTGTCGAAGCAGCACCAACAGCAAAAAAGCAAAGGGGGAAAAGGAGTACCGGAACCAATCGACGAGACGGTACGAGACGGAGGTGCACAAATCGTAGATTTGTTTAATTAAAATCGGATTCCCCGGACACCCCACGGGACGCATTCAGTCTGCACAAATTAAGTCTCTCGAGAGTTTTAAGGACTCTCGATACGTTTGTTTGTCGCAGTTCAAGTGAGGCGCGCGTGAATCGTCGCTCTTTTTATGTTTCACACTGTTATCGGAACGTTTAGAGAGACAACTGCAGCTTGTTTTGTACTGTAGCGCTCCGAGCGGACAAACATCGCTCGTAGACATGTTGTCGTTGTGAGCACGTCGTGTGAAATGAGGTGTTAAATTACGGCAAAATCCTCTTCTGCAATCCTGTGTGTGTTTGTGTGTGCGTCTATCGGTAGAGAATGGACGTTGGAGGGAATAAGGGGGAAGAGGATACCGGAAAGGTGTTGCGGGGAAGCGAATCAAATGACACCAAACCCTCGCGGCAATGTGAACGATTTTGTCATTCGGTCTGGAGTCTGCTGTTCGCTTCGCCCCTCTCATTGCGTTCGTCCAGGTAAGCTGCAGCTATGGCCGCCGGATGTTGTCATCTTTGTTGAAAAATTGCTAGCATACCTACGAAGCATTAAGCGCATTGTGTATTGTTATTGCAAACCGATAGCAAATGTGTTCCAGTAAGTGTGTTCTATCCCGACAAAAATTATAATTAAATAAACTTCATTTACTCCACTCAAGATGCTCGCCGAACCACCCGCGAGTGCACAAGACGCTCAGCCAAAAGCAGCAACCCACTGCCCAACCATCCAACGCCCATGCAGATCCAGAGCGAGTTAAGATCGGAAAACTCCAGCACGGTCCCATTAATGCCATACTCCTTCCTCAGGTGCTGAATCTTGGCCCAACGCTCGAACGACTCGTCCATCCGCATCCGTAGCCCATTCTCCTCGCACCGTAGCATATAGCCCTGGGCCACCGCCATAAAAGCCGTTTCCTTCGCGAAGCTATACTGAAACCTCACATCGGCCAGTGGCTCATCCAGCAGGTAAAAGTTCCGCCGGCCCGTAACCGGATCGAACGGTTCCGTACCGTACGATTGGAACGCGACGCGACTTCGCAGCTCCACGAACGCATCGTCCTGGTTGGGCCTTGCCAGCTCTTCCGCCGTACGCTTCACGAATCGCGTCCTCAGCAGTGCCCGCTGTCCCGTCTCAACCTGCACCAGCGAAAGGGTACTTTCGTACGGTTCCACTATCCGCATGTTGGAGGCTATAAATTCGTTCAAATTCCGCGGTCCCTCGATGTAGCGAAACGTTAGGAGAAGAGATGTGACCTGGGCCAGGTACGCCTCGATTAGCAGGAACGTAAGCACATCCGCGGCAAGCTGAACCCATTGTGGGCAGGGACAGTGAGGGGCTTGAAGGGAACGCCACCATTTGCGCACTTTACCGCTTCTATCAAGCAGACCGAAAAGGTCCTGCAAATAGCCAGCAAATACGCGAACGCCCAACAGTGCACCGATCATGAGCCAAACTGTTCCGTTGAACGGTTGCACCATCGCATCGATAAGGTTCAGCTTCACCGGCTTCGGTACGACCAGATTGAAGTAGTCGCGCGAGGTAAGATGCAGCTTGGGAGCGTGGTCGAGCACAACCATGTCCCGGGTCGCGACAAAATTCACCGATTTGTTGAGCATCGCAAGCGAATACGCACCACTGGAGTAGGTCGGACCGGCTCGATTGACGTACCTAAACTCCAGGCGCAATCGCAGCTGTGTTGAGATTAGGCTCCACAGATAGAAATCCGTACCGGCCCATTGTCGGCTTGGCGTGATGTAGCTGAAGGGGAAGAATTGAAACAATGCGCCGGACACGCGCATCCCATCGAGCGATTGGCCGTCCAAGCGGAACAGGCGGCGCAAGTTTGGGAATTTCGTCGTACTCGTAGAGCGTTGCTGTGTGAAACTGATGCGAATTAAGCGTCTAGGCTCATGCGGGGAGTTAACTTGATCGTAGGGTAAAACCACCGCATAGCCTATGCCGAGGTTGAGCAGTGCGTCCCGTAGGTACTGCAGGCTAAGACGCTCCTGGAAGGTTTTATCAACCAACAGCGCAAATTTGTTGCTTCCAGGATTGCGGACACGCTGTAACTCCTTTATCAAGTAGATCAAGCACCTGTTGTTATGCTAAGAACGATAGAACATCAATAAGTGTGAGCACACAAATGCATCGTAATTAATGATCAAAGAGCTCACCATCAGTTCGTTACGTGCATCAATAACGACCAACGATTGGGCGGCAATGTTAAACTGCTGATTCTGACCTTTGATCCGCTTCGATTCGCCCTCCAAGCCGGCGATAAGAACCCGTGGATAACTTCCCCCAAAGAGTCCAGCGTTGACGGGTTTAGAGTAAATGAAGTACACGACGTTTGTTTCCGATGATGCAAACCCATCTTCGATGAGTCGCTGTAGAAAAGGCTTTCTGTACTTCGGAGCTGCTAGAAGTGGTGTGATAAGCAGTACAGCACTAATCCATACGATTCGAGACATCTGGCGACAATGGTTCAAGCTTACTAAGTGGTAACAATACTCGAATCTCGTCGTACTTTTATACAGGAATTACTGTTGAAGCAAATGTCTGAAAGGTACTTAAATGATTCTGAAAGCTTTTAGCAGGTCCATTAAACTAATGTGTATAATTAGGAATTATAATTAACAGGCTGAGAGAGACCATCCAGGTCCATCACATTACGAGTGCCCTTTTCTATTAGAAATCACAATCAGAAGCAGCGAAGCACTTGATATTCATTAAAAATGCGTATTCTTCACTTCAATTGTTAAAAACAGATGAGTAAAATTGTTTAAAAATGTTTACAAAACCATTAAATTAAAAAAGCCCTTCAAAGCCCACGCGGAAAAGCAAGGTGTGAAACATTTCACGTGAAATATTTCAAACTTCAAACAGTCCGTTTTTAAAACGTTCCTTGCGTCAAGCGGTTTTCCGTGGCGGCGAACAGACACAAATCTCCTTTTTTCTGGCAGATCCTTTTCGCCCCACAAGTCATTCCCACCATTGCCGCCCCTACCACTCCTCCACTATTTCCACCCCCTGAAAGCACCCCTCTCTCGGTCGAACCTACTCCACTGCGCATGTGTTCCTTTATCTGCACGTTTGTTTTGCCCACAGCGAGTGGAAATCATTCCCATCTTTTCTGCACAGGACGACGGGGTGCGAACACGACGACCGTGACACATTTCCTACGGTGTGGAGGGAGGGTCTACGTACTGGGCTGCTCCGTCATTCTCGGGCGAGTGAGACTGCTGGACAGCGTTATGCAAACGGAGAACACCTGTCGCCTGCGGACCGATGGAAAAGCTGTAGTTTGCGAGTAGTTTTGCCACCAAGAGGAGAGAGAAAAGTGTTGTGCCGTGCGTTCGTGCGTGAAAAGTGAAAAGTGCTAAAGAATTTGAGTACCAGTGACTGGAGGGTGGTGCACAACGCACAAGTCAGGAGAATGATGTTTTCCCGCAAGGAGCTGCTCTACCTTAGGGCGTTAGTTTTCGGTAAGCACGGCGCCTAGTGGCCCAGTTTAGCAAGGGATTATATTGCGGTGAAAAGAGTGCAAGAAAACGGATAATAATGGAGCATTCTCTCGTTCATCTTCTAGCCACACTGCTGCACCTCTGCAACACTCTGCAGCTGGAAGGACTCTCGACCAAGAAGCCACGCATTACAAAGTACACGATGAAGCCCACGTCCAGCTCGGTACGTATGCGGCGGTGGTCCCCGCCGTTGGTGTGACGAAATTGACGCACTATTTTCCACCCGTGTGGGGAGCTGGATGTTTTATGAATGAACTTTTCCCAGTGCAAGCGAAGCGAACTTGTAGCATGAATATCGATTTTCTTGCACTACCTCTCCCCCCTCCCAGCAAGAAGTTGTCGTTGTCTGCCCACGCGGCAGGAGGTGGAATGAATCCCTCTCCACGTACACGTGTCTGTGCCTGTGTCTGTGTGTGTCTCCTTTTTCGCTTTTCTCGCACGAAAAAGCTTTTCGCTCGCTACGACGGGCCACAAATTTTCCATCATGTGACGGCACCAACACCGTTTGACATTTCTAACCATAATTTCTGTCCATTTTTTTTTTTGGCACTCCGTGACACGCCGTAGGCTACAGCGGTGCCATCCTCCCTGTCGCTGTACCGCCTGGACGGATCGAGTGGCGCAACGTGCATACTGATTCAAACCGATGCCCTGCTAAGCATTCAGTACCGCGATAAGTACAATGAGGATAAGGTAAGTACGCCGAAGCCGCCCACCCAACCCACCCCTTAGTGGGTGAGCTTTTCGAGAAGGGAGACCGTTTGTTTTTTTTTCCTTCGTCCTGCAACAGTGAGCATTTAACGATCCGTGACTGTGTGTAGCTATCAAGCGTGCAGGGCATTAGTGTTGAGTGTTTCCACCTGTTGAAGGGAGACCGTCCTTCATTTATTTTCCCGTTTTGAAGAATTAAAAAAAGACCTAAAAAAATAAACATTTGAATGTTAAAGTTTACACAATGAAATGTTAACTGACTCTACTCACCCATCAACAAACAGGAAGCGGACTCCTTCCTGCCGGACCAGATGGACATTTCCGGCGAGTGCTGGGAGGACGAGTCGCGCATCACCATGTCCTGGAAGGGTTTCACCGTCAACATCTACTTCTCGAAGACGCCGGGCGGCGAGCGCTGGTACGTGAACAGCGTCGACCTGGCGTACTCGTCCTCCAACAAGCTGTTCGAGCACATCGACCGTCCCGGGCTGGACGTGAAGCTGTCGACAACGCCCGGCACGCTGCTGTTCCCGACGCCGGTCGGCAAGTCGTACACGTGCGACAACGAGGTCATCATCACGATGTTCGCCCAGGACGAGAACGACAAGTCGGGCCATCTGGCCAAGCTGTATCTGCGCGAGCTGCGGATGCAAAGCTTCATGTACAAGGCGGGCAATGCCTGGGGTCCCACGTTCCAGTGCAGCGCAACCGGTACGTACCGCGACGAGACGGCCCCGATTGCCGTCGGTTCGACGCTGGCCGTGGCCACGGTCTGCACCGTTGTCGGATACGGATTGTGGAGGTGAGAGAAGCTTTTTGGTGAGCTTTTGCGTTTAGAGTTTGCTAATGTTTGATTTGTTTTGGTGATTCTTTGCAGATACTTCAAAGTCAAGAAGTTCCAGTACGGAACTATGGCTTAAGATGCTTCGGCAGAAACATAAAAGGCAGAAAGAGAGAAGTGGGGTGAGATTGTCCTATCGCGGCCAAAACTGTAGAACAGCGGCAGAATTATCGTAGAAGATTGAAGATATGAAGCGAAACAGTGAAAGTGAAAGTTTAATTTGTTGCGAGCAACACCACGCTTTATTCTTTACCGTTTCCCAACTCTAAATCTTGCAGAGCGACTTCACATAAGCACTTCGAATGAAATGCAAAATGATTCCATTACAAAGAGCGAACAAAAAGTATGAAAATCCTATAACACGTGCTGTACCAAACAGCAAACATTTAAACAATTCTCAACAACAACAACAAAAGAACTATACAATGCAAGCGATGTATTTACCGTGTTTTAGGGCATAGAAACTGAAAGGCGCACGGGAATGTTATAACTAAATATAAACAATATATACATATACACATGTAGGTATGTGAGCATGCAAATCGTAAAGGATACCAAACGAAACAATGAGGCGAGGAGAAAGAGAGAGAGCAGGTGCATTGAAACAAACAGGTGAAGAGTGTTATAGAGAGAAGAAAGGAGAGAGAGAGAGTTGGATGATAGAAATATATATATATACATATATACAGTCGTAAAGAGAGTCGCATAAGGAAAAAAGCAAACACGGCTAAGCGCGGAACAGCGTTAAAGAATGTCTTCCATTTTCATTTTAATGATATAATCGTGTGATTAAGTAACTTTATGAACGTTCATGAACATAAGCAAAAACCTTAAAGTCAAACCAAGCGAACAGAACAGAAAAGGAATAAACACAACTATGTAGCGTGTATGTAGCTCTATATAAGCTTAACGGTGTTGCGGATGAGGGAGCAAGGAAAATGGGAAGTGCCAGTTTAGTGAGTGGCGTTTAAAGAAAACATGCAGCGGAATCGCGTCTATGCCAACCTTCCTTTTCTCTATGTGCACAAGACTCAAAACGTTCGATTATAGGAAAGGAAATGCATATTTTCTCTCTCCAAACAATTGCACACATTTGACCATTTGGCGGCAAACAACATATACGCGACACAGTAAGCGTACCGACAGCGTAACATTACATTGATCAATTCGCACCACAACACTTCTTTGTACATAGCACACGCGCTACGAGCAATGCACACCATGTTCCGGCTCCGGAAGCACGTGTTCCACGTGTGTGTATGTGTGTGTGGAATGTTTTTAACCAAACACTCGAATTTCTTCTCCTTCTTCAACATCGTTGTCGTCGTCGTCTCGTTCATTCCGGAAAATAATAAACAATTAATAAACGCACTTTTTTCGAAACGTAACGTTTGTTGCGACACAGCGCGATCGGATGTGGGCCCATCAAGGCTTCGTCGCAACAATTCGAAAAAAAAACAAACAAACATATCTTGGTGTCTTTTGGTGCATTAAAACTTATCGTTGAAATAATGTGTAAAAGCATACGCTCACGCTACACCGTTAAATGTCGTACAGGTTTCCCCTGCCCCTCCAACAAATCAGCAGCAATAGGGCTCGATGAAAAGCTGTTAAGGGGTACGGTGGTCTTGTGCATTGGCTAAACAATACAAAAAAAAGCGATTTACCGATAACCAAACGATTAGTAACTAACAAAGTTCGTTTCGCGATTTCAGTTACTAGCGAATAAGTAGAATATCTAAGACTCCACGCAGCAATCTGTCTCTAACAAAATGATATAAATTATACTGTCTATATGTCGTTCGCCATCGTTAACGCACACACACCATGCAATTATGGTGTATCAGTATTGTTGCTTCATATTTACTACCATTCATTACGTTTACACCTGCGTTAAGCAGTCATAGCAGTCAGCAAACAAGTGTAATCATAAAATTCGTCGAATATAGTTATAGTTTCTTTCCCACACCCAGTCAAGTTCTTCTAATTTGTCTACAAAGTGTTGTGCACTCTGTCCCAAATACAACCGATACAAATTATTCTAATTTTAGCAGAAATGCATTCAATCGTAAGCATACAAAGTTATGTTCATGTTAACAAGCCATTACCCGTAATGAAACATTAATAAACAATAAACAATTAGTTCGAAACATTAAAACCACTTGCCTGTAGGTGGGTGTGTGTCGTCTTCTCATTATTCACAGCAATGAAAGCGCGGCGCCCGGGGGGGCGTTCATTTTCATTTAACTTGAAATAATATTTCAAATACTGAATATACATATATTTTTCACTGTTTCAAATCGGCATCGAAAAAGGTGGCTTTTTATGTCGCATTCGTTCTTACTATAAATCACCAAAAGTACAATAACAGAATTAAAAAGCTACCGTAAAAAAAGTAATGTTCGAATACGTATGTATACTTCTTAAGTTGCGTTCGTACAAAATGAGGCTAACTGTTGCCATTTCTCTTGCTATCTTGTTAAAAATATGATATTATGATGCGATTTGGCTGGCCGGGTTATGTTATGTGATAGTTGCGCGCTTACACGGGTACTCTACGAATGTATTGTATATACGGCGATTGAGATTGAAGCCATTTGTTTGCCTATTGTTTGTTCCATTTCATTGATAACACTATTCTGCTTTTTAAAAAAAAAAAAGGTTGCAACCGATTCAACTTAACACGCAGCTGCTCTTCTAATGGTATGTGGCATAAATTTTAAATATTGTTTATATGTACCTTGTTTGAATTAATGTGATTGCACGTTTATTTGATTATTTTGAGTAGCTGTTTCTCCTTTAGCTTTCTTTTTCGCTTCATTTCACATCCAAGCCAGCACACAAATCTCGCTCCATGCGTAGAAAGTCGATCGTTATTATGATTCGTCCATGTTTCGTTCACGTTTGACTATTGGTTACACCGTCCTAATACTTAAATCACATCAGATTGTGTGATACACTTGAAAGGAAGAAACACAAGAACAGAAACGTCTATACCATACCATCCCGTCCTCTTAATCCCCCTAACGACTACCCAACTAGAGCTCGATTTAATCTCATACATACCATTTCCCATGGTGCACCTTCCTCCTAAACAACACATCACATTCGTTTGCTCGTCGTCGCTCGTTCGTACATTAAAAATTTACTCCCCTACACTACTAAGCACCATGTCCACGTGTCCAAAACTAACACAAAACTCTTTTCGATCATTCACTCCGTACCCTTCATCGCTCGTTCTTTTCGTGCACCTTCGTGCGCCTTCGTTTCTATGGTGTGGTGGCTCCACTCGCTACCTTTCTACTATGTTCATCTAAATATGACTACGTTTTTTTATTACATTTCAGTTCGTTTGAGTGGCAGCATCGGAACTATTTGGATGTGTTTCCATCGTACCATCTCCGCAGTAGTAGTACAGCGCAATGTACCATTTTGCATTCTTTCGCATTCGGTTCGTGCCGTTTTCTAGCCGTCCGCTCAAAAGCTTGGAGCGATAAGCGTGTTCTAATTAAACCGTAGAATAGACAAACAAAAAATCTNACCTACACCCCCCCCCCCCCCCCCCCCCCCTCCTGCAGAACATTCGGGTGAATAATTAAGGCATTAACAAAGTACAAACGAAACAAATTAAATAACTACGAGAGTATTTTTGTAACGTGCAATATGTTAAATTCCAACTAAAACCATTTAAAACTCTTGCCATATTTTCTCGTGTTTTTTTCACAAGAGATTCACCGTGACTTTACTATCTTTGCCTTACTGCACTAGCTCTTGTATGGGTAAAACTATGTTTGATGGATGTTCTTTATCGCTTATAGCACTTTTTCTTAAACACAAATACGAGCTAAATGACGATGAAAATGTACAAAACAAGCTACAGCAAATGGTGCATGCATACAACATGGAGAGCTTAGCGCACAAGCGCGTATGCATCTAACAATTAACTAGCAAAATATATCACTAAAACCTTTCCATAGAGAGAGAGAAAGAAGTAATGAAATCAACGATCAACAAAGAGTTGACAAAAACATGGTTAAAACGCGCTGGCGACGTTTATTACTAACATGAGCAGCATGCAAACGCTTGGACGCGTGAAAGAGGAAACAATCTTTCACTGGTTTTGATTCAGCTTTAGATTTTTTTTACATATAAGCAAACTCAACATATATCTGTAGTAACCTCAATGCAGAATTCCGGCTACTTTCCGGCTGTATCTATTGCACCAACTTATTCTGTAAGCACCTACTGTAGTAAACTGTAATTATTTCTTAGCGATCGATATTATGCCTTCACAATCTACTTTAGCTTTTTACTCGCACTGTACGAAAATACATCGTAAAATGCCTTTACTATGCCTATTTCTGTATGAGTGTGTGTGTGTGTTTGTTTTATGCATCGGTGGAAAGCTTTTTTGATTTATATTTAGCTCGTTTTAAAAATCTATCACATCCGGACGGGAATATGATATAAAAGTGGACATACAATTTTAATGCGTTTAAAAACTAATTGAAATCTTGCACCAAACTAATTGTTTGACAATTAAAACGTACGGCAATGAAATCCTGACCTGATACTGCCGCTGTATAAGCCACAGGTTGTTAGCATGTTTGTGTGTTTGCACGCATTTTCTACTTTTACGGACCACAAGCAGTGTACACCAACTAATGTGTGGGTATTTGTTTGCATGCTACCGTTTACTATTGTTTTGGACAGTTTCAGAATGTTGTCTCTTTGTTGCTTTGCTTCTATCACCTGCCAAGATTCGCCTTCCCCCAGGCTAAACTATTTACCAGTACAACTGAATTCTAATACACGTGTAGAATGAGCGTATAGAGGGGGATAGAGTAGCAAGCGGAATATGATGCGATGATTTGCCAATTACACCTCCAAACCGTGTAAACTCGTTAGTCTCGTAAGTTATCCAGTCGTTTCCCCATTTGCTCGAAGGCGCATCTCCCATCCGCATGGTAACACAGTTCTCGCTCGTGCCTCGGTCCTCAGTTGATATAATCGTCACCGTCCAGATCCTCGCTCGATTCCGTCGATGTCAACGTCCAGCGGTTGTCGCTACCACTCTCCGGCTGCTCCCCAAGCGTCTGGTTGTATGCGCCGCGCAAGTTCACGTTACTGCTATTGCCCACATTACCTTGATACAAACGGCCTCCTGCAGCTATGTTGCCGACGCCACTGTGGTAGGACTGCGATCTCAAAACGGAGCTAAAACATAGGCAAAGAAATTGGATAAATAATGGAGCTTAAATTTGTTTGTTATTACAACTACACAACTGCACAAGGTTCATTCTTGTTCTTTTCCCGAATAAAAATGTGATTTAAATACAATTTCACACGAAGCCAAATTATGCACCAAATGCCCCAAAACCACAACAAACACCATTGAAACAGGTACCATTGTTCGTCTATCAATCAGCTGATGGTTGAAAGATGTTTGAATGCAGGAATGTTCACCTTGTGATTTGATTTTTAAGATAAAATCACATCATTTCGTGAGGTTACAACTTATCACAAACGTTTATAGACTCATGGTCAAGGAAAACGTGAAAAAACGCGCGGCGAAAGAGATTGATCGTGTCTGTGACTATAATTTACAACATTTACAACCCCCCCCCCCCGTAATAATTTATTACACTACGGCAGATACGATTGTGCGTTGACCGAGCGAGATAAGAGTTGATCGATACAGCAGTTCAACCGAATTTAAACAAACGTCCGGTTCCATCGATGTGGGAATTAATTTAAGCATTACCCCAACTATACATGACAAAACGAGCAGTAAACAAAACCACAATATCAGTGAAAAGCACACACCCAATTACCGAAAAAAGCCTAATTTGCTTGCATTGCAGTGCGAGTGAAGGAAGAGTTGTAGGAAGTGAAACGATAAAGTCGGGATCTATTCCTATCCCACAAGGTTAACTGGTTGGGAACTAAAATTACTCAAACATAGAGCTTTACATAGAATAGAGGAAACAGCACGACTTATCCGTTTCGTGGACGATATAGCTACAAAGGTTTTTGAAAGGAGGAAAGATAAGACGTACAGAAAAAGAGAGCAGAAGAACAGAGACAGTAGTGTGTTTGTGTGTTCGGTGTGAGGAAAGCAAAAGCGTAGCAAACCTTTCACTCGATTTACTTTGCCGTTCCGAATGCAGTTGAGATTGCTGCTGCTGCTGTTGAGCGGCAAGCTGCCGTCTGGATTCCTCCTGCTGTTTCTTCTTGCCCTCCAGCGCGGCTTTCATCGGATCGTAGCTCGCGCGCCTTCGCCACATCTCCAGCTCCTGCTCTTTCGCCACCTTGACGGCTGAAATGGAATGGAAAGCAAAAATGTTAGCAAACAGGCACGTACACCGTCGTACAAGCAGAGAGGCTTCTTCTTTCCATCGCTTTTAGCCGCTCGCGTTCACTTACGATCCTTCTTCGCGGCACCGCCCGTACCGCCCGTGCCACCGGCGCTCGACTTGCTGGCCGCACTGCTGGCCGACTTGACGCTGCGGGCGCTCATGCGCGTCGGATCGGTGCGGCTCATCGCTGACGAGACGGACGCACTGCTCGGGCTCTTCCGCACGCCCTCCTGGTTCCGCAGCAGATAGCTCTTCGATTCGTCCTTCTTCAGGAAGTTGGCCGCATTGGAGGATTTGTATTTCGAGATATCGAGATACTTCGGCTGCACCTTGCCGCCAGCACCGACCGCCGACGAGGCGGTCGAGTTGATGGACTGGGTGGAGTGCTGTTGTCCCTTGCCGCCGAGTAGCATCTCCCGCCCGGTCGCAGATTTGCGCATGCTCAGATCCTGCTTCATTCGATTCAGGCTCGAATCGCGCGGCATCGAGGCTCGATCCCTGCCGAGCCCACCGACACCACGCATCTGTACCGCACGTCGCGGCAGTTCGGGCGTGTTGGGGCAGGCCGCAGCACCACCGACCGCTTGCTTCGCACCACCACCCGTTGCTCCTCCGCCGCCGCCACCACCACCACCCGCCAGCTTCTTGTTCTGTTCCATCCGCATCAGGAACGTTTTGTTGTAGCGCGTGTTGGTGAGCGGTTCCTTCTCCAGCCTGCCCCCATTCACGTCGAGATCTTCGTCGTCCAGATCGTCCACCGGATCTTCCTCGTCCGACAGCGAGTTGGACGAGTATCCATCCTGCTGCCGGCCTGCCCCCCGCATCTGCAAACCATCGTCGTCGCCGTCGTTGATGTACAGCATCAGCTCGTCCGGATAGTTCGGATCCATCACGAGCTGGTGCCGGTGGTGCGGTGGCTGCACCGTATGGTGATGATACTGCTGCGGCTGAACCCCGCTATCCGACACGCCGGCAGCCATCTTCTTGAAGCTGGTGCTGCTAGCCGACTTCTGTATCCTCGAGCCACCGCTGGAGACCGTGCGCCCATTGACACCGGTAAGTCCGCCCGCTTTCGCCGACATTGTCGGGGTCGCCGGTTTCAGCGGCTTCACCGAGAATGAACTTGAGCGCTTTATGGGTGATGTAAGATGCTGCTGCTGCTGCTGCTGCTGTGATTGGGGTTGTATTTTCTGTACACGATTCACGGCGACTGGCTTCTGGTTCGCCCCGATCGCTTGTTTGGCACCGGTGGAAGTTTGCAAATGCTGCTGCTGAACGCTGCCGGGCGTTTTCCGCGGACCAAGCGACATCGCCCTCGGCCGGGGCATCACACTGTCCGCCATTAGTGCCGCCTGCCTTCGCTTCAGCTCCATCTCTTCCTCATCCTCCTCCTCCTCCTCCTCCTCCTCATCGTCAATGTCCTCCTCGAACTCTTCCTCATCGTAGTCCCTGCAGTCGTCCGGATCTTCCAAATCGTCCACCACACCACCGTCCGCGTTGAGCAGCTCACCGGCACCATTCCCACCGTAGTACCCTGCCACAGCCGAATGATCAAACTGTTGGAAGCATTTCACCGGCTTTGGCGGCAGCGAAGACATCACACCTTCGTACGAGTTGTGCCGCGTATGATGGCGCTTGGTGAAATCTAGCTTCGGGCTGGTGGTCGTGGTGTTGGTGTTCAGGCTGCGGGTCATGTGCCCCGCCGTTCCGGCACCGCCACCATTGGGCAGGTAGCCGGCCGTCGGAGAGGACAGTGGATCCGCCCCACCATCCAGCGAGTGGTTGCGCTTGTGCCCGTGCCCACCGCCAACGTTCTGGTGCAGCTGATGGTGATGCAAGTTGCTGCGCTGCTGCTGCTGATGATGATGATGGGAAGGTGAGTACAGCGGTGAGCCCATGTCCGCGTAGTTGTTACTGTGCAGCCCCGGGGAATGGATCGGCGAGTGTAGCGAGTTCATCGGTGACACCTTCGGGGACATCTTGCGCGAGGCCGGGCTGAGCGGGCTGGACGAGTGATGGGAGGAGCTGTTGCGCAGCGAATTGCGCCGCTGCAGGTTTTGCAATGTCGAAATTGCGGCGGCCGTTTTCTGCAGATACATCTCCGTTTCGTTACCGGAAAGATCCTACGAAAGAGGGAAGAAGAAAGAAAAGGCACAGAAAGGGAGAGTGTAAATTAAACAGCTTCAAATTTGTTTGTTTTAGTTCATCCATCCAACAATTGTGAAAGAGAAACGTCGTTTAAACCTCATCCAATACATTCAATCATGCTCCCGTTCTACCCAAGGTTAGCGCTGGCGGGGAACTAACCTAACGTATACAACCAGCTGTGACTGCATTCTATCACACATTTGCCAGCCAGTGGTTCGGAGAAGAACTGTGCGCTATAAATAACTCCACAACTACTGAAACTACCGCAGCGAACTAAACCCCGTCAACCGGTGGCCTAGACATACTGACGATGGCACAGCACCATCCTCTCACCACGCTGGCACCGAAATCATCAACATTAGGCGTCAACATTAAGTCCCTGGTAAGAATAAACACACAAAAATACACACTCGTACGACCACCGTTGCTTCACCACGGAAGCGTTCTCCGCAGCTCTTGGGTGGGATAAATCTTCACATTTACCATTCACCACAGGCTGGCTCTACAGGCTGCTGCTGCGACTCATCCACCTCCAGCTGGCATCTCTTCTTACATGAACTTGTGCTAACGAAATGGTGTACGAGCGGGATGGGCATCATCACACCGTTCCTTCACACCACAAACCAAGCATTGCAGACATCTCCTCTGCTGACTGCTGCTGCCAAATAAATGCCAAAACATCTCCCCTTGCGCTCTACGACTACGGGTGCTTGATTCTCATCATTCTGTTCGCTTTGGATCGTATGCTGAATATTGCAGGTGCCGACAGCAACTCGTTCCGTTTCGGAAATTCAATCTCTACTACAATAATGTGCAGGGGAAGAGTTGTGTGTCCGGCTGTCGAACTCCAGGCGAACAAATTAGTGCAAGCCACGTAGTTGTTATTATGTTTGGCAGCCTCAACTTGCCTTTTTTTCTCCAAAGCTTATTTCTTGAAAAATTTACATCAAGCGAACTGTACAACCAAGGAGAAGCAATTAAAATCATTAACCTTCAAGCTGTCAGCTGTCCACTCTTTAGCTGAACGATCGGATGTCCTCCTATCTACTGCTCGTTTTGAATAAATTTACCCTTTTTTATATTTAGAACGTTTGAAGGTTTTCAAACCGATTCAAATGTCAAATGACCTGGGGTCTGGTGTCTGCTAAAAAAAAACAAAATCAAACTACACGAAACTCCTAGCACGACCGTGATGACCGTGAAGAACTAAAGTTCTACCGTTGTTTGCAATTAAGTGGATGCATCAATTATAGATTTGTGCCATAAATATTCACATCCCATGGTTTTGACATTGAACTCCGCCGTGTGTACGATATTCTTCATAAATTCCATGCTTTAAGCATAAAAAAAACCCTCCCCATACATGGAATATATCCTCCAGAGAAAAGGTTGGAGTATCATTTCCTTGCAGCATCCCCCTAAACTCAGCAGAATAATAATTTATTCCATCGGAAATCAACGCCACCACAAACACAAACCCCACGTATGACACAGCTTGGTTCTCCGACGACGACCCCGTAGTTCCATTTATGGCGTTTTCGATGAGGGCTGAGGGTTGTGCGATTTATTGAATTTACATGAACTCTCCATTATCACCTTCTACTACCACGTCCTACCACGTCTGGGGCATGGCAGGGCACCCCGTCGTAAACAGCCTTCAAAATCTGTCATCATTAATGAGGGACCATCCCTTATCCCGGCGCTGCAGCAACAAGTACTACACACTCATGTGAAGAGACAACTTTAAGGTCGCGTTCGGTGCTGTGTAAACGCTCGTGTATGGGTTGTCCTTGACATTTCGAATCCCGTGAAACCTCCTCATGCCACTAATCATTTAATTTCTGTCCCTTCGAACGTGATAGCGCGAACACAGAGAGAGAGAGCAGTCCCCAGAGACACTTTGATCCTTGGTTTTGTAGCCTTCGCTGGGGCTGGGAAGTGTCATTGACAAGTCATCATCAGACAGTCCGTTTAAAACACATTTCAGAAGCTTCATCACGAAAAGTTATGTACATTTAGTCCGTAAAAAGGTACGTTTTTGCATACACCATAAATCCAAATGATACAGCGAAGTAGTTGCATCGTTTACACCACCCTCGCATATTTATTTACATTGTGCTAATGTGCCAGTGGCACGCAGAACACCGCTGGAATGCAACACACCACTGCCAAAACCTCCATATAAAGGTGAGAACCAGCCGGCCGGCTAAATAAGGCAAAAAGCTACCAGGAAGGAGCCGGAATCCACATTCACACAGCCAAAAAGCGAAGCTCAGCGTTCATTAGCGTCTCATTTATTAGCGGAATAGTTTTACGAGAAAACCTGGAGCCCACCATCATCACCTCGTGGCATAACCACGCACTAACAGCGCACTTCGGCATGCTAAAATGCCCTTCTAGCGCGAGCAATCTTTCGGTTGAAGGTCTTTTGTTCCCCTCGCTGCTGGGTATGCTGCTTCCGTGCCAGAGAGCGATGCGCTTCCGCGCTAGATGCAAAAGTACCATTCCGCATTTATCTACCGTGCAAAATATGTAAAGCATTTTCTAACGATGTGCTTTCAGTCGTATTCACTTTCGTTTTTTTGCATTTCTATGCCCCAGCATCGAGCATGATTTTGTTTTACATAGGTTAAACATCTTACATCCCTTCTTTTTGGCCCTCAGCTTTGCCTTGACATTCACAGAATTCGCTTAAAAATTTAACATCTTCCCACAAAGCCACAACAACAAGTTCCGGGACCGATGCTGCTGCTAATCGTTTATAATTGGACACCGCCGCCAACAATGCATTCATCATGAAGCGGTTTTGAGGAATATTGTGGCGGCGGCACGCTAGTTTAATTAGCATTTATAATTTGCCCAGCGCTTTTTGCCGGAGTTCCATTTAACGCCACGTTCGTTCATCAGTTATCATCCGGTTGTGTTAATTTTTACATCATTCTGTTATTCCTTTTCTATCACATTTCACGTTGTTCGATTATTGTGATTTCATTTGAATGTTTTGAGCTACTTGTGTTAAGTAGGAATCTACTTATTAAGTTGCTAAGCT
This sequence comes from Anopheles fontenillei, assembly GCA_008817895.1. Lineage (NCBI taxonomy): Eukaryota > Metazoa > Arthropoda > Insecta > Diptera > Culicidae > Anopheles > Anopheles fontenillei. The sequence goes on along the minus strand of VTWG01001343.1, from coordinate 13,168 downwards.
CCCCCCGCCGAATAAAGCACACAAAAATACAATGCGTGTTGTGTAGCCGTGGGAAAGCTTAATTACAACTTGTCGCACATTGAGTAACCTCTGATTGAATTAGTACAATTAGTAGGATTGAAACGTAAACAAGAAGCTAGACAAAACGATCATGTCTAATCTACCATCCCCATTCCGATTCAAAACCGACCGCTGAAGGCTAATTACACACTACGGTAAAAAGCAAATGATCGATCGTGTATGACCGAGCCGATTGGAATGAGCAAAATTAACTCTAAAGCAATTCAAGCGCAAAATTTTGGTGCAACCGTTGCAATTCAAGCTGCAATCCAATACGAATTCAACGGTCCAATTGTCATACCAGGAAATAAACGTTTGTTGGACTTCTTAAGGCTTTTATACAACTCTTTTTAGAATAGCGATCATTTTGACTTCCTTTTTAGAAGCAGGCGTGTAGGACAAACGAACAGAATATCACGTACACTCTCTGTCCAATCAAGTGCACGTGAATGGTCTTTGCTTTGAACAGTCTATCACTCTCGCGTGCAGCTCGAAAAACACTGATAAGGTGGGCCCGGCCGTACGTTCAAAGCAACTCTAGCGACACAATACGCTACACGACTCCCGGACCATGGCACTTTGTAATACGTTTCCTTTAACGCTGTGTGTTTCGCAAAACATTTAAATTATCTCTTTCACTCGTCTGACTCATTCCCCAAAAGGGTGAATTATGGAGAATTTGCAGAAGCGATTGCAAAATTATGTCATTGAATAAAAGACGGATCAAGACGGAACAACACCCGAACCATACAGAGACTCATCTTGACCTTGGACATCTATTTTGCAGATAAGACACTGAGAACCAGCGCTGAACAAAAGTCATCAATGACTCATTCTGGTCACGCTGCATTCAAATCGGTTCCATGTATGGGAACTTTTAGCTTTACCTTTCCTCCCTTCATCCCCATTATACGACTCACGACAGCACAGAGAGAGAGCAATCATTGTACGATTGGATCAATGCTCGGCGTGTGTTGGTTCACCCAGCTGAAGCGGGACTCTTGGTCATTAGGTAAGCACACAACATAAATCAGTGTGCCATGAAACGACACCCACGGGGAGTCGGGGCTGTTATTGTCCGGCAGCGATCGTCTAGATATCGTCTGGATTTGTTTCACCGTTTGTTTGTAGTTTATCTCCGGAAATTCTCTCGGCTTCTAGCAGCAATCTTATGCAAAATTACTGTCAGGCTCTATAAACTTCAAGAGTTTAGTGTTCGGCGACAACAACAAGAAGCCTGTCGTCTAGAATCTGTCTCAAATTTACATTTTTGGAAGTTCTTCATTAGTGTAACCTTATCCAGGAGATTGTGTTCCGAATTTAAGCAAAAAAAGAGATAAAGTTTCCGTGGGCAGCTTTATCATTTAATAACTGTAAAAAAATCCACAAAATTCGATATCTTAATGATCATTCAAACGATCATTAAAGTAAATTGGGGAGGTAAAAAACATCACATAATACATAAGCAATTAAAGCAACGAGTGAAAGCGGGCAGGTTTGATAATATAAGAGCGAGTTTGATAAACAAACCATTAACGTAACTATTTGCACCAAACACCAAACGAAACGAGCGAAAGCATAACCGCTCCCGGCCGCTCCCGTTTGACACGCGTGCGCGGGTGGTGCCGCGTTCGATTACATCAATCATAAAAGTTAACTCACTTTCACTGATTTGTTTGGCAGCAGCAGCAGTAGGAGATTGGAACAAATCCCCGTACCCGGCCGATGCAACGAGATACACACGGTATCTTGAGCTTACCACTAGTAGCAAAGCAATATCGGCTTCCTCGATCGGCTGCTCGCTTCAACCCCACTTCATCCCATTCACCATTACAATCTTCCCCCAAACCTGCACCATTTTTCACTACTTTTCCACACTGCTTCTACCTCCCCCACTTCGCTGGTTGTTGGTTGCGAACACTTGTTGAATAATTCAAGCGTAGCTGTTGCTTTTTATCACTTCGATGCATCGAAAATTAAAACATCAAACCGACGACCCGTAAGAGCAACGGCGAAGATCCGGCCACTCGTCCGGATACACCCGCACACAAACACCGCCGCCGCAGCCATGGAAAACGGACACACGTCTTGCGCAAATGCGTCTCTGTGCACAATTAATACGATGCGCATGCAACCATGACGCACCCGTTACGACGATATATGGAGCACAAAGCGTAGGCGCTAAAGGTACAGTACTGTTCCGATTTTGTGTCTTCTTTTTTTTTGTTCACTCCCTATCACGCTAAAATTCAATTTGCTGTCTGATTTAATCCGTCCCGAGATGATAGATAACGCCTGGGAGTGGTGCGGCATTCTTTGTTAAGGGATAATGCTCTTGCTTACCCGGCTAGAATGAGCTAATTTATATTGCTTCACTACTGCAGTTCAATCGAGCGGTCCCGTGGAGCAGTGGTAAGTACTCGTGCTCGCATTCTGCAGGTCGTGTGTTCAATACTTCTCTCAACCAGTTTATCACTTGAGCTATGGGCAATCGTTTTCCGTACGTAATTCTTCTATGAATGGGATCTATCAACATTGCAATGGAAAAATAATAAGTCCGTTCTGAACAATCTTCTTCTTCTAAATTACAATTTACACATTTAGAGTGTACTGCATTAAACGGAAACGGGACTGTGTGTTGAAATGTAAAGCAGAAAATGAAAATACGTGAAAATGTTTTCCGTTGGTCTTTCATGTGCTTTAATGGTGTGGCAAGATCCGGTACACAGCGGTGGTGACTTTGTCCAATCGTCACTAGTACTCTCAAGCTCACGCCATCATTCAGGGAAACCATTTTTCACTTTTACTAACACTAACCCCTTTACTACTGAAATGTTTTATTGCAACATACCGAAGGAAACCATCACACGATCATCAACACTACCAAATGTGCGGACGAACTATTTTTACGATCCATGTGCCCTATGGCCACAGCACATCGACCACCTTAACCGTGTGTAACCAACCAAATGTAAAAAAAAGTTCCCCTCACTACACAGCCCCACATCCCGCCTCCTCGCGCCAAGATTGATCGTGATCTTGATTTTCACGATCATGGACCGTGTCACTGGTGGTGGTGGTGAAGACGCTTTTTGCTGTCGCTATTTATAGGAACATACTGTAACGCCACTGGAACGAGGCACGCACACGGTTGGCACGCCGAAAATTGAAAATCTCAAAAAATAAAAAGAAAAACTATTCATTTTCCTTGCAGCGCGTAAAATTGCAATGAAAAGCATTTCATCCAAACGCTTTGCGGAATATTCAAGCCGCAAGCATCAAAATAACATTTGCAAACATTGTTGAATGCGGACTGTTAGCTTCTCTTTGCCGAAGCCGTCTTTCTTTGCCACGGTTTAACATTTCACCCACAATTCTGATCATCAAACGTTTGCTCGCCATAAAACCAATTTTATGGACTTGATCCAGGTCACGCGCATCTCGTTTTCGTGTGTGTGTGTGTGTTTACCAGTTTCGATCGTAAATGTCAAGACTGTTGACAACCTTCTTAAAGCTTGTAACGATTGCTGTCCACGGATGCGGTTGAATGCCACCGGAATTACTGCCGGCGAGAAGCAAAACAACACAACGCACATATGCAACTCTCTTCCCACTCCGGATGGGCAAATCTTGCGCACCAAAGGGAAATGCACCGTTAAACATCCAATCCAACGTTTCTCCGGCAGCAGCAGCAGCAGCAGCAGTACCGGATCGTTCAAATGCCTTTAAATGGACGTGCTTCGCGTAAAAGGGAATAACTGTTGGGGGGGGAAAATCAGCACCGGCAAATCAAACAAACGGAGCCTGATTTTCTCTCTCTCCCACGGGTACGAGACTGCTCAGAACATTTCATCTCAGCTGTTTCTAACTACCAACCGACCCGGTGTGGTCAGTGCGCGCACCGTTGACCCCTTTTCCATACGGTACCACACAGCCAAATTATTTACAAACCCACCCACATGGACCATCCCATTCGGGTTGAACATTTAATTCTATCATCTACCTTAACCGCTTACCAACATGCATACAAACTTACGCATACACATCCACCCTACTATTAAATTGGAGCACACCTAAACCGCAAACGAACGGTAAAATCGCGCCGGTAAACACATCAACAAATACGGCGTGTAACCAAACAGGTCAAACCGAGCAAAAGAGGGGAAAAGGAAGCAGTGTGTCTCGAGCGTTAGTTTTTTTTCACCGACACACGTAGAATGTCTTCGTTCGCATACGCTTTTTTGAAGCAGAAATTTTGATGAGTTTCGAAGAAAATAACAACACAAAATTAACAATGCAAAAACAAAACACACAAAAAGACGAGACATACACGAATGTTTGGCTTGGAGGAGAAATGATGGATAAACAAAACTTCAAGATCAAGATGGCACACACAAGATGAAGCCGAAATTATGATGACGAGATGTCGTGAGTTCCCCACACAGTTCCCCAACAGACAGGAAAAATAAAAACCAACAAATTTCGAGCTTCAGATGAGCCCATCGTAACATGAATAATGCATTTTCTTTCACTGGTGCAGCGGAGTTGGCGGCGATGGTTGTGTTGTGATAGCTGGAGGAAGAGTTTAACTTTCCTTTCCTTACAAAAAAAAACATTGCTTTACTGCCACATCATTTTGCCCGTGGTACACCCCGCACCACCACCACCACCACCACCGAGGAATGATAATGCTGGCGAAATGATTAATTTGCCCCAACAAGCGCACAGAGAGCCGCGCCCCACAGTGGATGTAGATTTTATCTAGATAAGCATTAGTTTTGTTCCATAAACGAGGTTGTTTATAAAGCGGGGTTTAATTATTTTAAAGAAAGCATCAAAAACAGAGCTCTGAAAGAGTGGCACTCTTTCCTCAACTAATGTTGCATTATCTACCAATCTTGTCATGGTTAAAGTATTAATCAGTCTCTGTCTTTGTGTGAAGGACAATATTTTTACTTCTTTGTTCTTCTCTTGATCCTTATCATGGCTCTGATTGTACCTTACCCTCAATAAACAGTTATTAAAAACCTTGACAGCTAGGATCAATCCAGAATAGAACCTGCGACCTTTGGGGTGGCAAGCCTGCATCATATCCACACCACCGTGGGAGCGCCTAGCAACAGGACGCGTTAATTTCCTAATTAATAATCAACTTCCCTTCTCTCTGTTCTTCACTGTATTAACATTTCCTTCCAGCTAGCTAACAAGCCCTTTCGCAAACATCTATATAAATTCGTCTTTTTTTGTTGTTGTTGTGCGTCAATCATACCACACCTGCCTCGGGCTTTATTGCACTCAAAGGAAGGTAACAGCAATAGTTGGGAGAAAAATTAACGACCAAAGCTGCTCCCAGAAACGGAAATCGATGAAGTAAAGGCAGGGCAACAGCAGCCACCACACGTGCCGTTACTCTTTCGGGCCGACATTTTGTGTAGCAAATTCCTATACGAACCTCACCCAGCCGCTGATGGTGGATGAGGTAAATAAAGAATGAACAAGGGAGTTGTTCACCCGCAAGACAGATTACGGCCAACAACCGCGCATGGAGATTGATAAGCACCGTTCGAGCTGTACGGGCGGAAATTGGAAAGACAATACCAAATATTTATCAAGGTGAAGGTCTGCTAGGAAAACAGGTTAGAATGTAGCGGGCGGTACTCGTCACATCCGGCACAAACTCCTGTTGTGTTTAAAAGCGTCGGGAAGAACGTTGCTGCTACTGATAGCATCATAATGAAATAACAATCTAATACCGACTGCAAAACCACAGCCAAACAAGGGACCACAACCGCTGGCAGCAGGTCGGTCGTCACGAACTGGAAATGCAAACCCCGACAAACAAACCCCGCACCGGCAACCAGATGGCCTTGTCGCTACGCGATCATTCGATCGCGTTCAGCAGCATGTACCTAGCAGCTACATTGAAAAGTGAACAAGTTTTTCTCGCCGTTACTAATGGATTTCATTTTGTGGGCAAAATTGTACCATTCCGGTACTGTCCAACCTTCTCCCGCTGCCAAATTCCTTTACAATGTATTTAAAATAATAAGTAAACTAAAACAAACACTAACGGCGTTCCACTTTCCACAAGCACTGGAAGAAACCATCAAACCACTTTCCACCTCGCTTCCTGCCGCCAGACAATTAGTTTCGATTTTTTATTCAATTCCTGAACTGAAAGAGAAACTTGCCCACCAAAGCCAATCCAAACTGGTGTACTGCACAGAGCTTGTTGAAAGTTGGGAAACGATCTAAATGTACAAAAACCGAAAGAAAAGCAGAAAACCGACCGATGGGACGAAATCGAAACTGAAAATCGATTCAGATGAGGAAGCAACACAGCGCCAGGCCTCTCCAATGGAAAACTCCACCACACCCGACCGATTGCGATGGATTCAACACGATCCATCAGGGGGGTGGAGGTCCATATCTTGGGAGAAATGGAGTTCACGTATGACGTTAGACGCAGCACGGTTATGAGTGAACCATCATCTCGATCTAACGAAACATTGTAGCTATATTTGACTTTCAGACAGCTACCAGATGGGACGGGTCGATGTATTGGTGTGTCGTGGGACAAATATAGCTTCTAGAGACTGTACAAGATCGTGATCTACGATCACGTGGTCAGAATCGCCAGATCTTTTAGATCACAACGCACAACAAACGAAGCGTTTGTAACAGAAGCAAACACCCAAAACCGACACACACCACATAGGTGTTGCAACTGTCAGTTATTATAGAGCAAATGCGATCATAAATGCCTACTAACATTACCGTTAAACTACCGGGAGTGCCACAATGCTTTACACAAGTGTCTATTTCAACCTTTGCAACCTGTCTTTGCTGTCCGGTTCAGCAATAAAAAAAACCAATCTCGTGACACAGGAATGTGTTCATTTCCCCCTAGCAAACCAACGCAGCTTCATCTCATGCTCATGATCATCATTCCGCCAAACCGATCATTACGACGGGTTTGCCCAAGTGTGTGAAAATAAATCCGTGTGCGCGCCAACAACAGCCTTAAGGTTAAGTAGCATGTGCACTAAGCGCGCGCGCACACACAGATTTCACGTGTGCGTGAGTGGTGTGTACGTTTTTTTTGTGCCGTAAAATATGTGTAGCTGTTGGGGGGTGGGAAGGAGGTCTCTGTTATGATCTGATATAGGTGAAGAAAAACACAAACACACATCACACGATCGTTTTCAAGCCAAGCGCGATGAACTATTCGCTAATTGTAGTATTAAAAACGGCGAAATGGTATTTTTGCCCCTCAATTCCCCTCCCAAGCTCGGACGCGATCGGAGGCGAAGCAATCCATCGGAGAAAGTTGCACCCTCCTGCTACCTCCACTCACCTGGGAAGTGCAAGGGGGAGTAGGCGGTGGGCCGGACGAAATTGGATTGAATTTTGTGTGTGTTTTTCCTTCACATCTTGCGGATTATTAGATGTAGGTTTTTCTTGTTTGTGGTCGGTTTGTTTTTGTTTTTTTTTTTTTTTATTTGCAAACCTTTCCTCGCCTCAAGGGTTTTTGGCTTCATCTTTCGCCGTTTCATATTTTGCAGCCACCGCCTGCGTCCAATGTTTATTGATGCTCACCAGCCACGGCCCGTCCGTCCTTCGGCAGCTTTATGAAGCGAAGAAAACATGCTTCAAGTTTTAAAGCAAAATTCATCATCCGGCAGAGGTGCGAACATTTGTTGTGCCAGCTTCCATCATAAATTGGCAGACCGTGTTTTGCACTTTTGCTTGTGTGTGTTTTTGCATATTTATACCGTACCCGATCATTACGCAGCACTGAACGAGCAAATAGGCAATGAATGTGGTTGTGTTAAATATATGCTGTTTTGACTAAAATTTCTCTTCCAAAGGATGGTTTATTCAAATTCAAAACGCTCTTCTGAACAAATTGAGCACTTGTTGGATTTCATGCGTTTATGGTAAACATGAAACATTATCGAATAAAAAAAACACACAGCAAAAATTGAATCTTTTCTCCACAATGTTTTCCCACGATCAAGCGCAAACAAAATGGAACGGAAAACACGCCGATAAAAAAAAACGTGGTGTGTAATGGTTTGGTAAATTATTTGATGAAATTTGTTGGAAATGAAAAAAACAACACATCATGTGGAAACCGAACCGATGAACCTATTTTCCTCATTTTTATTGACCCATTCGCAGTCTATTGTGCAATTCAAACGAATTTTGTGCGCAAATTTAAATTATTATAATGCCCAACAAACCAAAGGAGAGTATAATTATTATTGGCAGTTATTAATGGTTACAGTTTAAAGGCCTAGGAATGTATGTAGAAAAATGCTAACAATTTAAGTTGAAATCATCTATGTTTTCCTATGAATGACTTCATATTTTCCAATATTGGGGCCCTTTCCGTTTTAAGATCGTAGGCTGAAATTTCAGCCTGTCAGCTGTTTGCATTGTATAGCAGTTTTCGAGCAGCTATCTAAGTGAGTATAATATACAGGTGGGCTTATCCCAAGGTGTATGAATTTAGAAGGCTGATTTTTATCGCTTCTGCTTCTGAATGAAGATTGTAAGAGTGTTTTGAGTATTCGTCAAGCCTCCAGAAAGCTCGTTGGAGCAAAAGTTTTCACTCGTTCTGTCAAAAAGTGATGTTCAAAATTGGTTATGAAAAAATGCTATGAGACCACCTGGACTACATACACTTTGATTCCAGATTCCACCACCTGATCTCTTTAATGCACCTTGGGATAAATGTAAACAACACTGTGTTTTCGAGCAGGTACTCGAATCTAATTCTAACTTTTAGGCTAAAATTTTCTAGACTGAAAATCGCAGGCTAGTTTTTTGTGTGGTTTTGTATGGATTGTTTACATGATTTCAGCCTCCAACTGTCAAACTCCATACAAAAAACTAACTAGGGGGCCCTTCACGATTCTAGTCAGCTTTTTGTATGGAGTTTGACAGTTGTAGGCTGAAATCATGTAAACACTCCATACAAAACCACACATAAAACTAGCCTCCAATTTTCAGTCTAGATTATTCTAGCCTCAAAGCTAGAATTAGATTCGAGTACCTGCTCGAAAACACGATGTTGTTTACATTTACCCCAAGGTGCATTGAAGATATCACGTGGTGGAATCTAGAATCAAAGTGTATGTAGTCCAGGTGGTCTCATAGCATGTTTTTTTAAAACCAAATTTGAATATCACTTTTTAGCAAAATGGGTGAAAACTTATGTTCAAACAAGCTTTCTGGAGGCTTGATGAATACACAACACACTCTTAAAATCTTCATTTAGAAGCAGAAGCGATAAAAATCAGCCTTCTAAATTCATACACCTTGGGATAAGCCCACCTTCATTTTATACTCACTTAAATAGCTGCTCGAAAAGTACTATATAATGTAGACATCTAACAGGCTGAAATTTCAGCCTACGAACTTATAACGGAAAGGGCCCCTAGAATCGTGAAGACCCCCATTGTCACGCATTAAACCACCAACAAAACAAAAATAAGACACAAAACGATGACCTCACACCCGCCGGCATTACAGATTAATCTCCGTTTCCCCCCAACAGTACGTTTCAGCGTGACCCAGCATACCATCAGCCATTGAAAATTCACACTCCATCCGATCAACAACATCAAAAACGTGAATCTGCCAGTGATTAAAACATGAAAAGCTGCTAATAAAACCACCAAAAACTGCACCGACAAAAAAAGCAACGAATCGCAAATCCGGTGCCATCCGGTGGCGCGAAGGAGGACAAACCTAAACGATAGCTTTAAGCCATAATTGGCCATCGTCACCAATGTCGAACTTGCCGGGCGCTGCTCATTTTGGCCGACTGACACAAAGGGAATGGAATAAAATAGAGGCGAACAAAAAAAAACACACAGTTCGTCACCTTGAACGTCACACGTCCTCCCACACACACACACACAAACACACTGGGGAAGGGGGCTCGAGGAATGCACAGTCACCCCATACTGTGGTGGTGGTTGCACGACCCCGTCTGGCTATAGAGAGAGAGAGAGTGAGACATGACGGCGGCAACAGTGGGAATTTATCGCACGGATTATGGATTACAGAGTTTGTATTTACGCGATACAAATCGAAAAGCAAATGTGTTTCCTATGCTGCGGCAACAAACCGAATTCGAACAGCTTGAACGCAGAGCAAAAGCCGTCTCCAATGAGATCAATAAGACAATGTTGATAACACATATCGTGTGCATGATAACACACAGACAACAAGGTTCCGCGTGAAATAAAGATTTACAGTACAGTCAGTGCTCGTGTTACGTGATTAGTGCGTACCAACGTACTTCACCGTAGCTCGAGTGGAGTAAATATTAATTATAGCATATTAATAAAAAATGGTAATTTGGTCATTTGCATGTAAAAAAATTGCTCAACGTATTGTCCAATTTGAAAACTCGCCTTAACGCGATTAAGTTTAACGAATTAATTGTATAAATCTGATCAGACACAGATTGACGATAATCACAGCATCTTCTCGGTACAAAGCGAATGAATCATTCGCACCATGACCTTTATTGGCTATTATATTCGAGCTTCCGCAAGCAACCTTATGGCCCTATGGCAACAGCGGGGGGTTAATATACGACAAGCTGGAAGTTCGAATCTCATCTCACGCGTATCATCAGCTATTCGTAATCATATCGATCGTTTGCGTTCGCGCGATGGTTTTTAGCTGCTTTTGTTTTACGGACCTGTATAGTGGTGCGAGCTCGGAATCGGACCTACCCGATTCCGGTTCCGTGTCCGGAATCAATTCCGGAGCCGATTTCGATGCTAGAATCGATTCCGTTTCCGAAGCCGATTCCGGAGCCGATTCCGAAGTTGACGCCGGAGCCGGAAATGACCTGGGAATCGCAATTTGCCCCGATAACGGAATCATAATTGACTCCAGACTTAGAATTAGCTCCGGAATGTGAATTAGTTCTTGAATTAAAAAAGTTTTAAAGCGAAATCAGTCCGGGAATCTCCATGAAAATAGACCTTTTACAAGTTTTTTTTTTGCGGTTATCAATACGTAGTATGATTAGACCCAAACGCCTATTTTTATGACGATGCCAAAACTGACTCCGTTTGGAAGCCGTTTCTAATTTAGGAGCCAATTCCGATTCGAGAGCCGATTTCGATTCCGGAACCGATTCCGATTCCGGGTTCGATTCCGGAACCGATTCCGATTCCGGAGCCAATTCCGGAATCAATTATGGAGCCGATTCTGGAACCAATTCCGGAGTCGATTCCGATTCCAGAGCCGATTCCGGAATCGATTCCGGAAACTGATCCCGGACCTACTATCCGGAATCGACTCCAGAAAACTGCGGAGCTTTCCGGAATCGATTCCGACAAAAATCGTATTTTTCCCATCCCAGACCTGTCGGAAAGCTATTCAAATATCAATAAAATCGATCAAACCGCCGAACTAAAAGAGAACAGATTTAAATAGGTTCGTATCTTAAAAGAAGAATTAAAAAGTGTTTAGTGTAACACCAACATGTACAGCAGATTTTAATAAAATTCAATTTATAGAGATAAGACTTTGAATCGAAAATACACTGTAAAAACCATGAATATGATGACTTCTGTCTATCATTACTCATCTTTACCTCATAAAAGTCGTTAACACGTTGAAGGTACACAAATATCATAGATATTTTCCTGCACAATTTGCGTCAGACAATCTCCAAAACCCCCCGTAAGAAACATACTTCAGTGAAGATGACAAACCTCTTTCCCTCCGAAGCTTTGACCCACCTCTCATCTCCCCATACCCGATCGATCATCACTTTACACACCCGCGCCTGTATATATCGGTGTACACGGGGTACGGCCCAAGGTGAGTTCACCGTGTGTGAGGCATGAGTCACTAACTACCTTCCTCCTTTATCTGTATTGCAAAACAGATCCAACAACCACCTTCCTCCAACCAAACCAAGTTGGGCATATGAAATCCATTCGAAACCGTAAAAGCAGCACACAACACAAACCTCCTCGCACCAGGATATAGTATTTCACCACCACTCACGGTGTTCCGTTTCTACCTTCTCTCTCCCCCTGCGTTTTCTCCCTGTGTCTAGCTGCATGAAAAAGTAAAACGGGGCCACCGAATTATGACTTCATGATTTCACCTGTCCATGAAAACCTCGCAAGGTGTTGGGTGTGTGTGTGTGTTTGCTAGTACGTTAACCAGGTCTATCGGTGCCATATTGAGAGAGGAAGAGCGTTAGTCGCCAACTTACCGAATTGCTTCCCTGCAGGCTGCGATTGCGGCTGACGCTCCGGGCCCGCCCGATCGATCCAATCGGGGACGGGATCTTGCTCGGGCTCATGGGCGGCTTCGAGGCGGCCGACGGTGTCACCGGCGACGGATGCTGATTGTGACCGTACCGGCGCATGGAACCGCGCGAACCGGTGCGGGCAAACTCGTTCATACCGTACGGTAGCGGTTCCCGGAACGGGTCCTCCTCCGGCGAGGTCGTCGCAAGCAGCTGCTGAAGCTGCTGCTGCTGCTGCTGCGCACGGAACACGAGCGGATCACTGCCACCGCCCCCGGTCGAATGTTGGCCGCCGCGCACCACCCCCCGGTAGTGCTGCCGGTGGTCCAGATTGTCGCCGAACTCTTCGTACCGCTTCGCGTCGTAGTAATCGCTCTTGGTCAGATCGATGTCGAAATCGTACCCGAACTGATTGCTCCGGCTGCGCCTGGTGGTTGCTGCGCCCAGCTCCTCCCCCTCGCTGCCCTCACCGCCGTAGCTGCGGGTCATTGAGCCGGCCGCAGTACCGTACGCGGTCGTGGCCGGCGGCGGATCGTGCGGATGCACCTTCGGGCTGGTCGTTTTCGAGTACTCGCGCGCATTCTTCGCCCACTCCTGGATCCAGTCCTTCTTCGTCGCGACCGAGGTCAGGGCCGCCACGTCGGACGGTGTTTTCCGCCTGCCGCCGACCGGGCTGGCGTCTCCCTTCTTCGCGGCCTGCAAGCGCTGATGCGCACCGCCGCCTTGGTGGTGGTGTGCCTTCTCCGAGTCGGTGTAGCAGTTCAGTATCTTCCGCTCCTCGTCCGGTGGGTGGACGTCCTTCCCTTTCGA
>VTWG01001341.1:0-23457 GCA_008817895.1 Anopheles fontenillei | reverse complement strand
AAGTTCAAAATACCCTCGCACGAAAGTCGGAAGTCGGAAAATGTGTGGCTGCCGCGGGGGAATAGTTGCATTTGCGACCGGAAGCGACTTTCGGCTTTCCGGCGAGCTTCTTCGGTAAAGGGTGACGTGTTTTTATTGCCGTTGTTGTAGTGTTAGTTTTTTGTTGTTGTTGCAAAAGGTCGCAATACGGCGAAATGGTAAAAGAGTGACTGTGTGGTTTTTGGATAAGCGACGAACCCGCATCGCGAATGTTTTTTAGAAACTATCTGGGTGAATGACATTTGAAGGTTTTTACGTACATACCATACATAACTTGTTTTGTTTTATTAGAGTTTAATTTCTTCTATATGTGAGAGTAAGCTTTAACAAAAAAAAGACGGTTTGTATGAAACATTAATTGCTGTTAACGCAGTCTCTCAAACCTCAAACCAACAAATGTTGATCCAATTTGCACTCCTCTTCCTCTCAACCATAAACTAAACGCTTTCCTAACACACAAACGAGCGCCTCTTTGGCAAAGAAAACACTTTCCCGCCTCCAATCAATGTCACACCACGGTTGACAGGTAGGGAAAGGTGTTACTACAGTTTTATCACATGCAACTGTTTTGCACAAACGATCGTTTACCGTGTCTGTGTATGCGCGACAATTTGTTGAATCGTTTTCATTGTTCGTCTGTCTAATATGGAGAGAATGAAATGCTTTGTTAAATGTCACTGTGGCAGCGAATGAATCGTTGTTTTCACCGTTTTTCCACCTGAGCGAATGACACGCGGGCGTGAATGAGTTTTGCAAATACATACACCGGCACAAAGAAGATGTACTTTTTGCGCGGTGACCCTTTGTGATGCTTTACCACACGAATTGCTGCTAGTGCAGCAGTGTTTATTTACAACTACTGGGCTTAAGATTCACCGGTTCAAACAAGCGAACAAACAAGCCCGATGCTCTTCAAGCTGACAAATTGCATCTTTCTTGGGGGGTACGTTCGATTGCGCATTGAGCAATGAAAATGTATAGACGGCCGGACAGAAGAAGAGGGTGCTGGAATAAAGCTCAAGTGTCATTGAGCTTACCGGAGAGGTTGTTGTTTTTTCTTGCCTTCTAAGAGCGAGGGTATAAATTTGTAGGCCAAGATCAGCGTGACAAAGTGACTCAGCGGCTGGCAGCACTGGCTGGGACGGCACACGCTGGATGGTACATTGAAGAAGGTTTTGCGACACTTGCACAAACTGGGTAACCTTCTCGACTTTAAACCAAACACGACACAAAAAACGGTGTACGTGTGCTTTGTTTTATAATTTATTTCTGTTTTTATGTGTGTGTATTTATGCTTTACCGGCACGCTATACAGCGCTGGGAATCGATTGACGCAATGCTCAATTGAAAGACAACACCGTTGTTGAGGGGNGGGGGGGGGGGGGGGGGGGGAGAGCTAACATGGGAGACGATGCGGCACGTGTCAACTGTACAGTTGACTACGCCAACGTGCGGTTTTTCGAGTGCTTAAGGGTTCGTCGCTTGAAGCACAGCTGACCCAAGCTACTGCTTTTTGAACGCTAAAACGAAACAAAAACCGGACCTGAAGTTGTTTTGGTTGTTTTTAAAGCTGTAAGTACCGCTTTTTTCCACCGCGGGCATTGATTTTCTCACGATGTAAGAAAATGTAACAAAAGTCTCATTCTGTGCTTTGGATTCAATTCTGGGAAGATTAAAATAAGATTTTTTTGCGAGGCTTTTCGTGAGCTAAAACGGTACAGCGGGACAAGTAATCTCATTAATACACTTGCACACTGGGGAAGTGGAAGCGATAGAAGCGGCTAACGGCTCAATTAGAACTTCCGTACAGGCCCCGTGCTGGTACTGCCTATTTTTTTGTGCACCCCCGATAGGAAGGAAATGTAACGTTTTATTTGGGAATGGATAAGGCTTACGAAGCGTGGTAAAATAGCTTTACCAAAAAATGAGACGATTAAGACATCAATTTCTCATCCAAACGAATGGTGGACGTGTTTTAGTCGATGGGAATTTTTGGTTTGTTTGAGATTGTGAATAAATATGATGATTTAGAACATTCAAAGTAAATGGTCTTTGACTTTGAGAATCATAAATGATAGTGTTATGATAGTCAATATCACAGAGAGAGTGAGAAGGATTTTATCTTCTACTCTTCGGTTCGTTGCTTTATGCATTAGTTGAAGTCTTTTGTTTTTGTTATTAAATATGAGCTTAAAAATGAGTCCTATGATTTTTTAAGGCAGTTTTAACACTTGGTGAGGACCAAATTGGGTGAAAAACAGACCAGTTGTACCATCAATAAATCACTCAAAATTATGTATCATAATATTTCTTTTCATCGTAAAAGAAAAAAATATGTTTGTTTGACCTATTTACAATTACTGAGAAACATAAGGACTTTGGTTCGTCGCTTGATGGTTCATTGAAGTCTTTAGTGTCTGAACGACCAAGTTGGGCGAAAAACAGACCAGTTGTACCATCAATAAATCACTCAAAATTATGTATCATTATATTTCATTTCATCGTAATACAAAAAATATGTTTGCCCTTTTAACAATGACCGAGGAACATAAGGAAAGATACATTTTCATATTTGACAAAGTATGGAAACAACCAAAAATTTCACATTCCCTGATTGGTCGCTTGATGGCTCGTTGGTGTCTTTGGTGTCTGAAGGACCAAATTGAGTGAAAAACAGACATACGTGAATGTACATCAATAAATCACTCAACATTATGTATCATAATATTTCTCTTCATAGTTATACAAATATTTATGTTTGATTGGTCTTTTTTACAAAGACTGAGGAACATAAGAAAAGAGAAACCTTAATATCAGACAAAATTTTCAAAAAAGTCAAATTCCACATTCTCCGGTTCGTCGCTTGATGGTTCGTTGAAGTCTTTCATTTTTTATTGTAATTATGAACTAAATTATGATTTTTAAATTTATTCATTTATTTTGGAGCTTTTATTATTCCTAATCCCATCGAGCAGTAATGCGACATAACGCTTGCGGTAACGGTTTACATCACCTACCACCGCGCATCACACACTACGGCTGACCTGTGCTGGGGAATTCTCGTTTACCCCCCCTGTTCGTCTACGTAACGACGATCAAACAACATTACGGTATGTGCGAGCACAGAATATCTATGGCGTTGTTATCCCTCATTTGCCACCGCGGCGGGTCATACGCGAAGACGACGGTTGCGTTTCGTAGAATAGATGGCTCTAGTTAATGCTGCGCTCGATCGGAACGTGGTTGGAATTCGCATACGAATAGCACGTTGAAGGCTGAAGGTGCCGGCTCATGCCGCCACACACGATCGGCCAGGCCATAATTGTGCAACCTGTGCACATAGACACACACACACATTCGTGGTTTATTAAGTGCGCCAAAAACAACAATACTGCGCACCGGCCCTTTTGGCAAGCCGCGCGCGCGCTCGCTCGCGCAAGACCTCGTTCTGTTTGAAGGAAAAGCCAAACGATGATTCGATTGCTATTTTTTGTTTCTATGCATTTTTGGTGTTCGTGACTTTTGCGCCGGTATCGCTTTGTGAGCACGTGACCCTCTGCACGGTGAAAAGGGCCGTCGCTCGTTTTAAAAACGCCATTATCTCCCACTGTTCCTGTGTTTGTGTGTGAATGCAGTGTGAGTATCAATGCGTGCAGAAGGCCGAACGATATCAGTTTCATTCGCACGTTTATTGATGCGCATCAATGTGCACGCGACCTTAACCGAATATATTGAAGGGTGCGGCTCTGGATTGCGTGAAAGGAAAACAAACGCCCGAGTAGGAGGAGGAGTAGACAGATACTCTCTCGATGAAGCAATGGTAGTTGGGAGAGGGAGGGCGCGAAAACTAGGTGAAGCAGGTTAAACGATGCGTTGTTTTCCGTTTCGAGAGGGCCTCTTGGGCTGGATGCGTTTTAATGACCGACTGATGGGTTGGCTACCTCTGTCAAGTGCTGCTTTTTGTTGTTGTGAAATGCGTAGTGTCGAGTGTTTTTCCTTCGGTTCGGTTTCGAACTGTACAGAAACTGCTTGCTTTGCTCGATCGATTCGCCACTTCAATTGAAAGAGTGAAAAGCAATCGTGTTCCGCTCGTAAATGGTGTCTAATTTGGATACCGAACACAGCAGCGTGCATATAAAAATGAAAACCAGTCCCTAAAATGGATGGAAATAGGGAGAAAACGAAAGCTTTGGGGTTTTTGTGCACATTTTAAAGGCCTTTTAAGCAGAACCACCAGCCGAAGTAAACGATATTGATGAAGGGTGCGTTTTAGCATAATGATTTATAGCTCGCGATAGTCTTCCGAGCTGAATGGTATGGTATTTAGCACTCGTTGTGGCTAGATTTCTGACTCACTCTCGCTGGCTCTATCTATATGGAGGGTGGGCAAAAGAAGCATCTGACTGCCCAGAGACAGTGGCAGAGAAAGTCCTAACCGCCCTCAACGTTTTGCACAAAAAAGAGCGCTCCGCGCCAATTCGTTTGTCGAGAGTGCGGTGGATTTCACCCGGTGGACACCTGGTGTGTTGAAAGCGTTTTTTTTCTTTCTGTGCACGCTATCAATGAATGATCTTGAGGCGTTGGGGTTTTTTAATGTTACTTTCTTTGCATATTTTTCTTTTCATTATGGCGCGTGTACAGTGTGGGTGCTTTTGCAACAGATAGAATGAAAGCGGGAGTTAGTAGCGAGTGGTGAAATGGGATTGAAATGGTTTGTAGGTTGCGATTTTTTGCAGATAAACCTGTTCCGGTGTGTTTTAAGAGGAACGTTTGAAATGGTGCAGTTAGCTAGTCGTGATATCATCCAGAAGTATATATAGAAGCATGTTTCCGTTACTACTCGATGTTAACGTTTGCAATTTGAAATCGAAGATCAATTTTCACATTTGATGGTCTGATATTAATTTATCTCTGAATGCCTTCAATAATGGTCCTTCGTGCCATGTTTCAATATCTAATAGAACACATTTAATATTCGAAACTTCAATCAACATAAAAGAGCGCCAACGAAGCCTTTAGAAGCTTACGCATCAAACATTTTACAGAATCGCCATAGCTTCTTAGTGATCTTAGTGATGATTGATTACAGATGGTTATAGTGAGAATTGATAATCTTTCGAAGGAAAATCAACTTTTTTCAAGGGCAAATTGATTCATTCATCATTCATTCAAGAGAGCAATTCATTGCAGCCAGTGTTGTACCTTCTTACGCGGTATTCATTTTTTTTGGGATTTTAACGAGACTATGATTAGATAACTGATCGCGGAACGATTGCTTGATAACGAATCTTCCCCCTTCCATCATTAAAAAAAGTTGCAATTTTATGAACGTTTCTACATTAACACTTATTTAGCTGATTAATTAACACTCCATACGGTACGGAAATCATTAAAAATCTTTAAACGAATCTCCTATGCGCAGAGATTCCAAAATTAAGTTTAAATACCAAAATAGACAGTTTTCTTTGCGTCTGTCAAAATACTATAAGATTCTCTACTAATTTAGTAATCCAAAGATTAGCTGTTATGACAGGCTAACATCAAATTTAATTGTTACACCAAATACCAAATAAGAAAAAAAAATCTAATTAAGAATTTCTGTGTTGACTTTATCCTTTTGCAGCTTTTAATCTTTTTTATGTAAGCTTTAAATTTTAATGCGTAATTGTACAACATTTTAAAATTGTACCGCTGGCCGCCCAGAAGAAGCTCGCGGCCGCTTTGGAGACGTGGGTTTCAGAATATTCCGGTTTAACACAATTATTAAATTTGCTTTAATTTGCTTTAATATTTTTGAATAAAAACAATAAATTTTGAATAAAAACAAAAATCATCGTTTTGTTTTTCAATGCCCGTGTCTATATCAATAGCAGCAAATAGCAGTGAAAACCCTCAATCTGCTCGTGAAAATTTATCGTTTTAACCCGTGGATTTTTCCCGCAATTGAAAATACCCGATTTGGTACATCTCTGATTGCAGAAAATCTTACAAACAGTTCATAATGTCAGGATAGTATCAAATATTCCATCACAACAGCCATAGTTGTGATATCGTACCATTACTAAACGATATCTATAAAACAATTACAATTACAAAATCATGTTGCAGAACAAAGCTACTGCGGCAGGAAACATTTGTATAGCTCATCTTGAACAAAAGCAATAAATTAATTGGTAATGTCAAACCACTGCGAACATCCGGCCAGTAGCCGTTCGGTCGGTGTCTTCAATAACAAAAAAAGAAGCAAACTACCTTCATCCATCCCTCCTCCTGCAGACCATGATACGACGGATGTTGACCGGGCGCCGTTGTTGCGCTTTTCTTCTTCTAATTGCTAAACGATTCGCAGTAAAATCGAGCAACCGATTCGCCGCATTGATTAGCCGGTAAAACGAAACTAGAAACGCGCATCGAATCAGCCTGTCGCCGACCAATGTCACCCGCCGTTGTGTCGCGCTCTCAAATCGCTCGCGCAGCGCGCATGAAATCGCGCACGGAATTGCTCGGAATGTGTGTGCAGCGTGAAAAATCCGTTGCCCGCTTTTCGCTTAATCGCTCGGGGACTTAAGGGCGTTCGGCTTGATCGGGCAATGAAAATGGCAACTGCGGAATGTTTCGAACACGCATTGGCGTGCGGTGGTGGGAAGATTACGCCAAATATTCACCGGTGAGCGTTGGTTTGTGGATTTATTTTCAGTTAATTTTGGGCGCCAAGCGAAAAAAAAGCAGCCAGATTTACTTTCGCTTTCCCCTAAAAGCGAAAAAAGTAATGTCAAACGCCGAAAATTAACACCGAAACCCCCCGAAACACCGTTGATGATGTGAATTATGGTGCTGTTGATGTAATGAGCATGGCACAGTGATGCCGGTGACAGGGCACAGAATCGGTAAGGTAACGCCTTAAACCGCAACTTTGCCCGATCGAACGATGATGGTGATTTAATTTCACTTGCTCCTCTTCCCTTCCTCGTTCCAACCCATAAAGAGGGGGAGAGAGAGAGAGAGTACAAAAACGCGTTAATATTCGTTGCAATTATTTTGGCGGGACGCTGTCGGCTTGCGCTAAATCGTGCTAATAACTCCGGAAACTGCATCCATCCAAACGCGGAAGCATTTGCGTGTGTGTATGTGTGTGTGCAGCCTCCCAAACATATGATTATTTCGGCGCATTAATTGCTGGCGGGTGTAATTACATGTGCTGTGCTCGGTTGATTACTATACCTTTCGGGCGAGCTTTTGTCGCAACAGTTTTTGGGTTGAAAATCGGTCGGCTGTGAAATTCGTTGTCAATAGCCAGGCACAGTCACTCATGGGGAAAATGACGAGGACTTTGAGGGTAGGATAGAAAAAAAGAAAGAAACTAATAAAAGGAACATGGGTTGTGGGGATTGCGCAACCGTCTGCACAAGGGTTGTCATATTTAGGACGTTGATGACAATTTCAACACGGTGGGAAAAGCTTACACAACGGGTAATCATTACTTGGATGATGTGGTTTGGGCAGTGTGGTATCAAAACGGGATTAACACCACTCTTTGAGGGTGCTTTCTTCGTTGCTGGTGCTGGTTGGGCTGGAAACTTTCCCGCTAATGGACATGTAGCTATGTAATTTTGTTTAAAAGGTACCTTTCTGTTGGGTGGAGTTGTTCAAACATGCATCATCAGCTACGCCGTATTACTATTTAATTGAATTGAACTTTCAAAGTAAAAAGATATATGTAGTTATGATAATAAGTTAATGTGGGGATAAAAAATAAAAATAACACATACAATTTAAAAAAAATAGTATAAAAACAATAACTGATAACTGCAAAAATCTCATATCAAACATCTCAAGAAAAGCTAAGTAAACAAATAAACTGGTAAATTATATGAAACAACTTGCATAAACATAAGGAAATAAAAAGCAAAGGAATAGAGAAAAATAAGTAGTTTAAAGTCGATAAGTGAAATAATAATTAAAATCGTTAATTTTCTCATTTAATGCAGATTAAAACATATCTATGCGCAGTACAATATTTAAAAAAATAAAGGAATGTCTAATGACATCTGAAACTTTAACGTAAAGCGCATAAAGATTCTTAATCACCATATCTTATTTCATTGTTTAATATCTTTACGATGCAATCTGTTTGCATTTATTTCTAAATCGTTATGATTCAAATTAAGGACAGCTACAAATTCCAGACATTTGGCATGTTTCCAGTCAAATCCAGTCCTTGGCCCTATCGTTTTTTAATTTTAATTAAT
The DNA here is from genome assembly GCA_008817895.1 of Anopheles fontenillei. Classification (NCBI taxonomy): domain Eukaryota; kingdom Metazoa; phylum Arthropoda; class Insecta; order Diptera; family Culicidae; genus Anopheles; species Anopheles fontenillei. The sequence continues at coordinate 15,169 of VTWG01001341.1, read as the reverse complement.
TGTAATGTCGTACTAGAACAAATTAAAAATGTTTTTGACCCCTAGTAGGCCCTGATGCCACAATACATAAATAATTTATGTCGGTCAGTTTACCACCAGATACGTTCTTAGCAGTAATGCTAAAAACCGACATCAGTATTATTATTTATTATTTTCTATTTCTATTGTTTTTTATTTCTTCGATAATTCCTATAAATTACGTCCATGTGCATTGAAATACATCGGAATCCATTGTGGAAGTAATTATCAACGTGAAAAAACAGTGTTTTATCAAATTGTGTTCTGAATTTCATTAAAACACGTATTTAATTGTGTCCGGAAAACGAAGCAAGATTTTTATCTTGTTTTAAATTCCGGACAGCTGAAGTCACAATTGATTTATTGGCTAAAAATATGTTTTACACAGTGATAATAACAATTAAACAACGATATTTGAAGATGTATGTGACAAATGCATTGATGGCCGTACGGGAAACACCGTTGTATTTAAGACCGTCGGTCTCGGAGGACACCGACATCCAGAACGAAGTGTCCAGACATTAAAATCGGTTAAAAACTGAAAAGGTGTAGTGTGTGTGAATTTGAAGATTATAGACGAAATTTTGAGGCAGTCCGGAATTCGAATTACAACGTCCGTAATTTGACATATGAACTCAAAACTGCCCGGAATATGAATCAAAATCTCGTTGCAATTTTTTGATTATTTCTAATGCTTGGAGTAACATTATTGGATTTTTCATTTTTGCTCAAATGTTGAAGGTTTGCTTCAGTAAAATGAGTTATGCAGAGGTTTCAACGATTTAAATTGAATTAGTAAGAAAATATGAAATGCCAAAAATGCCTTAAGTGTCCGTAATTCGAAGCAATACGGTACATAGGACGAATGTATTGCTATCTGTAATTTTAATGTTTTTTTATGATCGATTTTGAAGATCCTCTGTGTTACCAGAATGATCGCTCATCTTCTGTTCATTACTAATAGTTAGGTTGCATTTGTCACACGTCACATTCATCACAACTTGAGCTATTACAATTCCCAGCCATCGTTCAAGTAATGTGTACAACATTTTAAACACCTTCCTGATGGGAATTGCTTAGCTGATCGTTAACAGATGTTCACATCCTTTAGATGCCAGCCAGTTCCACTTCAAAACCCGTCCTTCACTTAAAGCGCGAAACCTCGGTATTACAACCGTTGCTAAAGCTTTACTGTGTAATCGTTGCGTCTGTTTGATGTTGTTGCTGCTGTTGCTAATCCGCTTTTTCTGCACGCTTTGTCCATCCCTCTTGTCTGGTTAGGAAGGGAAACACGATTTTCTCCAGTTTGCAATAAGTGATCTGATGCGTTTTTGCAGTTTTCCAGATTCACCAAAACTATAGCTTGCGTTGGCGAACACACAGGCTGGTTTTTCAATTTCTGACCATCTTTATTTATTTTTTTCCGCTCATCTCGTCGGAAACCAACCTTCCTGAGGAAAGGGAGAGGGAGGGAGAGAGAGGAAAGATGTAGCCCCACGCATGTCCAGCATCATCCACGGCTGTGTTTGGCTGTGCAGAAAACGTTGCGCATTAGATGCGCACATGAAAATAAACAAACCGAGGTGCGCGCGCCCGCGCTCTGCGAGGTTTGCGCTGTCGTTTTCGAAAAGGCGAGTTTTGCGCCTGGAGAAAGTTGTTGAATATCGTGTTTTTTTTTGTTTGCCTCTTTGGGGCGCAGTGTTTGCCAAGACGCAGCTGCAGCACCCCCCGTGGTGGATGAAGTGGGTTCATCGACGGCGCTTGAAAGGTGCGTGTGATGCGTAGCGATCGTCGTAATAGCAGATGCGAACGAAGGAGTGGCCCTTGAGGATCGATAAACAATCGTTGAAACTGCACCTAGAAATGGCTCTATTGGCTGGGTGTGTTTTGTTATGGTTGTGATATGTTCTTACTAAACATTTGATGCGATTTAGTATTCTAATTTGCTATGGAAGTGAAGAAGGGAAATAGTATACAAAATGATGATATTTTTGCATCAGATGGCGTTGTTACATGCTTTTTAAGACAATTTTACCAACCGAAAAACCTGGGTTAAAGAATGTTCTCTACAAAATATACAATATGTAACATTTGTTTCATATTTTTAATCCTTGCATTAATTTCTATCCTTATTTTCCTCTTTTCAGCAATATCTCGGGAACGTCACGCCCACAATCGGTGATCTTCCCTAGCCAATTCGTTTTAGAATCACCCTGTAGCTTCTTACCACACCACGAGATATAGAGCATCCTGCACGAAATAAGTCTGCACCAAGCAAAAAAAAGCTCGTATCAACCATGCCGGCTTACGCTGGGTTCGACAGTTTTGGAACGTCCCGCCGGACGGCCGAATCGCTGTACTACACGGCGAAGGAGTACGACTCGGCGGAAGAGTCCGACTACGTCCGGCGCGCGATCTTCGAGGACGGTCCGAACACCATCTTCAATCGGCGATATGTCGATCCGTGGGATATGGAGAACTATGTCTACATTCGCAAGTAAGTGAACGGAGCGCGCGTTGAGAAGCGAAACAAGGCACGGACAGTACAGAGCAAGTGTTTCCATGTTCTACGGAGTGAGACATCGGGGTTTGGTGAAGAACGGAGGCATACCTGTTGCATAAGGCATATCCTGCATCAAGGTCGCAATCGGAATGAATAATATGCTAAATTTAATTTGCATCTTCAGGCGTCTAATTGGCGTCCGGCGTGCACGGGCTAATAGAGCCGAACGGGGACGGTGCGCAAGGGGACAAGGTTAGATACGTTATTCGTAATGGCACACGTTTACAAAGCACATGAAATGGTGTTTGCTGGAATGTGTGGTTCCGAGTGAAGGTTTTTGCTGCCTCTACAAGAGGATAGAGAATAAAGTCGCTGGACACAAGCGACGAACCCATAAAGTTGAAATAGTTGTTCCTAAGGAGATGCATATTTCATCCAATTGCATTGCCTTTCCTTATACGTTAGGTTTTATTATCCAGAATATAAAAAAAAAACTCTCGACATTCCAAGCAGTCATCCCCCTCACCCACGACACTGCACCGCTCGTCGTGGATCACATTTTAATCACCATTCTCGTCCGGCCGTTGCTTGTACCGTTTGGTCTCATGTGAGGCTTGTGTGACTTAATTAATGGCTCCGTTAAGCGTAGAAACCAAGCGTCATCGTGTGGACCCGGTCATCCCTCATGCAGATGAGGTGCGTCCGATGGCAACCGTCATCCGGACGGCTAAAGCTACCGTGACGTGCCTACGTCTATAATTCAACACCTTCCCGCCACCAGACTGCTTGGATGGACACACTGCATGCTCTGATAGGTTTTTATCTTTCTTTTCTTTCCTCCTCTCTCTTCCTCACACACAGACAAGTGATGGATCCAACGTCCGAGTCCGAGGTACCGCCGTCGCCCGCCGGTGAACCGATACAGTCCAAGTTCTACTACGTGCCCGGCGAGCTGAACGGCAGTGGGTTGGAGTGTCGCGATTGCTCCAGTGCCGAGCTGATCGATCCCGAGTTCGATCCCGTCGCCCGTGAGGAAGACCTGGAGGGTCAGAGTGTCGTACTGCTGCCCGAGGAGGAAGATGCAGTCGATGGAGAGAGCCAGCACCACCGCCAGCAGCATCCGATGGTGGGCGACGAGCGGCCAAGCGAGCTGGAGGACGAGCTGAATGCCGAGGACGACGAAGACGAGGATGGATTCTACACCGAACGATACGATACCGTTATGGACGAAGATAGCATCGGGGGTGATGAGCATGTCTACAGCTCATACACGGGTAGGTTCCAACTTCCGGAAGGCGTGCGCAAGTTCGATTCGAACTGTTAATCGAACCGGTTACACCGTTTTCCAAACCGGACCCGCACGTACCGGATACGGTGATTACTTCCTGCATGTTGCTGCGAGTCCCCTGAGGGAGGGGAAAAGGTGGTCATTTCAGCAAACATCAGGCTTGCGGGGCCATCGGCGGCTTTTGCAGCGTTGTACAGAAGTGCCGACAATTAGCTCTGGCAGGGTTTTTTAGGCCTATTTCTATCCCTCCGCGGGGTGGCCGTTGTAAACGTAGAAAGTGGAAAGATGACCTCCTACAGTGTCCTGATTCGATTGCACCAAACAGCGATTACTGTACACATATGTAGTACAGGGCATTCTTCGGAATGACTTTCCCGAACAGTGTGATCAGAATCCCTCCCGCTTGGTGCTGCAAATAGATAAGTAGGCTTAGACCTCAATACGGCAAAATGGAGGGCAAAACATTGAAAAATATGGCACAGATTTCAAGTGCGTCTTCGATTGTATAGCCATGTACAGCGCTCTATATCGGTCACCGAGCGGGATTCTTGGCCCTCAAGGAAGCTGCGCCACGTACTATTGGGAGGATACAAGAAAAACCTGTTGGTTTAGTTTTTTTTTCGCTCCCTCTCTTTTCTATTCATTTCTAGTTTTCAGCTCCAGCGCGAAGGAGAGCCTACCGACGAGACCTTCTCCAAATGGTCTCATTCTTGCGCTAAACGCGTCAACTATTAGTGTTGTGGCGGTAGCGCAAACATTGAGAAGAAAAAAAAGCCCTCGATATTGCAATGTCCAACCGAGGGCCGAGAGGCATGTTGACAAACGGTTTGGCGTGTGTTTAGCAGCTTAGCGTGGGTCGCCTCGGTGGTCGTTATGGTAAATTACTAGTTTTCCATTACGATATTGCGGACAGTGCCACCGTGCTGCGCTGCTACGCTGGATCAATGAAGCGTGCAGTGGATCGGAACGATGGCTGACGTTTTTGTTGCACTGCTTTCCTTCCCGTGAAACTGTTGCCGTCCATCATTATTGGACATCGAAACTACCGTTTGATGAACTGCTTAGCCAGAGGGGAGCTCCATAATTGGAGCTTGTTTACTTATGGCGAGCCGGTTGTGCTTGCTTTGCCGGGGCTGTAGCGAGGGAGTGTGGTGGTAGCGTTTCCAATGCGCGTTCTGACGCGGGTAATTAGAATTTCATCATCCCTGGTGGTGTGCCTGACGTAATGCGAAACGGAACGAAATGACCCAAACGTACCAAAAGGACCATAGAAAGGGAAAGCCGTGTGCGCGTGTGTTTTTTTTCTCTTAATTCTAGCATTATGTTACAAACTTTTTTTAAGTAATCCCCTGATGACTGTATTAGTGTTGCTCGTGCTCCTGCTTCACCTTTGGTGGGGTTGTGCTTTTACCAAAAATAAACACACAATCGCTCGGATCGGGGAGGGTGGTCTTTACCACCCCAGGACCAATTGCAGGTTGCGCGGTTGCGTCTGCGTAACGACCTCGTTTCGTCACTGCTGGTGGTAGCGGATGGTGGAGCATAGGCCCGAAGACAGAGAGAAAGAACACTCTACACGATTGTGGACACGGTCCCCAGACGTCAATGTTTGTAAAATAGCGAAAATAGTCTTTAATTTTGTGAGCCTTTTTCCTGGTTCGCCTATGGATTTTTTTTGTTGAACGGTTACATTGCAAGGCTTTGTTCATTAATCAATCAGCGTGTCATTAGCTTTGGTTTTGGCACCCTCAGACGTCTCGATGTGACCTCAATCGATCGAATCGATGTTATTGATTATTGGTAAAATCATTTTTAAGTTGCGGTTGGTGCTAATTTTGATCTATTCATGTCGGATTAAATTGGTGCTTGAATTAAATTGAAGGACTGTTTTTCGCCAAAGTTTTTTTTACTCTTTTCGTAAAATGTTGCCTTTGGGTGTCTTTGGCTTTTAAAGAGGTGCTCTGAACGTTTTTTTATAAAAAGTCTGGAGTTTACTTGAGTAAGTCCTACCGTATGGAAAATACTGAAACTGGCAGTCGTTATAAGGATATTAACCTGATAATTCAAACATTATATAGGTTTTATTAATAAGGATATTTAAAAGTCTAATTCTGCATAGATCCTTGTTAAATCTCCTTACCCCAATATTCTAGAGTAATGTGGTAACCATTAGCAAGAACTGCAGTTCGATTATCAAATCGAGGAACGATATCAATAAGATGTCAAGATCGCTCCTCAAGCCCTTCAAGATGTTTTGTTTCCAGATGTTTTACGTAAGATCCAAGATCTAATACGTAAGATAACACTATTTAAGAGAACAGTGAATCTTTTGAGAAAGTGATATATCTGGAATTTTGGATTTTTTATGAAGACACATTGCTTGTCGTTAAACTTTACACTCGGGAGTTTCTTCTGCATCCAGAAATACGTTAATGAATGTCTTGTGAAATGATTTATTATAGTGAAATATTACCACCGACAAACCGACGTGAAACTGGCGTTACAAAAGTGTCCCACACGAAAGTACTGTCATTTACCAGTGAGGCGATCACTTCTGTCAAAGTAAGCTCTGTTCACTGCTGCTTCGATGTAAACAACTTTTCTAAATACAAATTGCGAAGGAAGTGTAGGGCAAGATTTTGTGAGAATTATTGGACAAAACACCCAGGAAAATCATATTATAAGTTTCTAAATCAATGCAAAACATGTGAGAAGTACATAAAACAATACGCATTGGAATTTGCGAAGAAAAACAAAAAGGGGATTTAGCAGTTTCTTCTCTGTGTCCGTGTAGTAAGCGAATCATTATAGAGATGGCGCTAGTGTTTAACGTACTTTCATTTGAAACAAGAAGACAACTTTTGAAGCTCATTCTGTTCGAAGTGTCACGTCGGTTTGTCGGTGATATTACTACCATCAAGGTAAAATACACTCTTAAACCTCTTCTCAGGCCTCAAAGCATGAAGACTTACAGTCGTCACCCTTCTATCTGCTTCTATAAAGCTTGAAGAACGTGAGAATGAACTTCTCGGGAAACCTCCCAGCTCGCACAAGCGCATGGTTAGCGTATTAAGATTAATCATTTCCAACCGCGTGAGAGTGCCCAACAAGCGATTTCTTTAATACTTTAATACAATCAAAAAGATTGAATTTAAAATGGTATTTAAAAGATGATACGTTTACCAACCACAAAAAATAAGGTTCGCCGCATGCTTAGTTTGTGATGATCGCAAGCACGTCAGCTGTTCGTTGGCGCTAGATTCGACCCTTAAGCTTGAGCCTTAAGTTTTGAAGGCTCTTGTTTACGATAAAATAATGCATAATCATCACGCAACGAACGGGGTGGTAGTGGTTTTGTTTTGCGTACGTTAGTGTTGTTGCAAGTAAAAAACAAACAAAAACAACTGATCTACTGGTCGTGTAAACGTGCGCGGCCCTATTCAGCCTTGCCTATCGTCATTTCCTTTCCATTCTCCGTATGACGAATTCAAATCATAGTTACAGACAAGAAGCCACTACGCTTCCGAAGCAGATCCGCTACAAGAATGCAGCCGGAAAGAAGAACCTGTCCCCTCTCCACGGACGACGGAAGGGCCTTGCCACGGTGCTGCGTTCGCTTGGCGATAGGAGGCAGGGCGTCAAAAACCTGCCCAGTCGCCCCTAGCCAACGGAACTTTGACCAACATAAAACGGCATGTCTTAACACACCGTGCTCGTCTAGCTCGTACGAATCCACGACGTACGAACGAGTAGTTTAAAGCGAAAACGGGCAAGCAAAACAAACTTCACTGCTGGTTGCTGTTTAATAGGCAACAACTACAAACAACGCGGTGTCTTCACATTGCTTTCCCATTTCCTCGTACGCGCGAGAGGTCTCGGGCGGTCGGGTTTCCGCGTTGTTTGCCGGACGGGTCGGTACACCCTCGGTGCGGTGCGGTTTTGCACTTTACTTTCGTTCGCTAGTCGACGAACCCGACGACCGAAAACCCCCGCCTGGATCCGAAGCTGGAAAACGGGGGGGTTGTTCCAGCCTTTCGTCGTACGCCGGACGCACCGGTTACCGCATTTAGTGTGCGATCTTGCCCCCGTACGGATGGACCGTTTTTGTGTCGCTCGCTAGTTTCGTTTCGTTCGTTTTTGCTGCAGGATCAACGCCCTGCCGACGACGTAAAGTGCCAATGTGTGGCCTAGTGTTCCAATTTCTGTTCCACCGCTGAGGGCACACGGGAGTCGCTATCGTCGTCGGCGTGGAATGCTGCGGGAAAGCAAACGTGCAAAGACAATCTCCGGACAACCTATCTCGCAACGGGGTGCTATCGCAGAGGAAGGAAGTCGATCTGCACGCGTACAAGGGTGAACTGCTTTGTTGGGTGCCATTGTGGGGCATAATGTGTAGTTAAGGCAGCACTCGGCTGTCAGTCAGTGTCGAGCAACATAGTGTGAAGACTTCTTGCGGGAGTTATTCAAATTCAAACTCAACTCTGAATGTGCGACCGGAGTTGCTGCAAAAGCGTGCATAATTGAGCTGGTGTTTACGACATGTTCGAAAAACGGCCGGAATTAGTTGTGCGGGTGCGATGTAAGTTGAAGTTGCTGGAATGAGAACCGATGGGAAGTAAGCGTGGTGACGGTTTTGTGCGTTAATATGATAATTAGAGTGAGCAATTATGAGTCGACTTTTTGTGTGAAAAGATGGCAATTGTGCACATCCAGATCGTTCCAGCATGTTGAGAGTGACCCTATTTTACAAGCCCGCTTTGAAGTGACAGGTGTCTGTTTTTGGAATCTCTCTCGGAACGGATCATTAAGGAGGTGATCTGGTTTTGATCGTGCGTGACTTCATTGGTGACTTCCATTCTGAGAAAGAAGGCCATTCGATAAGATATTTAGCTGGTTCTTTACAATTACATTGTCCCAAAAGTGGTTGACCTTTAGTGATGCTCATAAAGTCCTTTCTTGTAATGTCCAGAAGAAGTGTTGGTTTCGATTTGTTCCCCAGAGTAGCGATGGAACGACATTAATACACACAATTGCGTAATTCAGGGGGCGAAAAAGTGACAGAAATGACTAAGTTTATCTCTCTTGTTTTACTACTTTTCCCCTCCAGATCTGGAAACGTCATCGACGGAGCAGCCAAGCTCGTGCGACAGCTCGATGTCGGCGCTGCGCCTGCACACGCCCGGCTTCGGCAAGAGCGCTTCCAGCCGGCGCCCGATCGTGCTGCCGAAGCCGCTGCCCCAGCTGGAGTTTCCCGGGCCGCCGTCGTACGAGTACTACGAGCCGAGCTGCTGCTACATGCCGCTGCCACCGCCACCGCCGCCACCGCCTCCGCCGGCACACTTCCATCACGCTCACCATCATCATCATGGACATTCGGGGCTCCCGCTCGGACCACCGCCGTCCGTCACCGGGACGATCCTGTCCGACCAGCACAACTACTACACGCTGAACGATTGTCTCGAGTGTGCCCGGCAGGAGGCGGAACATGTGCCGCTGTACGCGACGACCAGCAGTGCCGGTGGGCTGGCCGGCCCGCCCGCCGGCAGCCCGACGAGGCGGCGGTCCCGCAGTGTCAGCGTCGTCAGCCAGAGTATGAGCATTGCTAGACGGCCGAGCCAGATGCTCGATCCGGCCACCGCGATCGCGATCGCAGCGACCAACGCTAACGTATGTTACACGCCGCAACATTTCAGCTTAAGCAAAAAGGGTCTGCTGCAGATCGACTACTCCTGCAACTGGAACAACCTGGATCGGTACATTGCCAAATGATGATATGGTGGTTCGCACCAGAGAAGCCGTAGTCGATAAGTTAATTTAAAAAGAAATAAACTACGATACTACCGGTAAAAGAATGGGGGGAAGGTTTTGGCGAGGTTAAATCGCTGGACAGGTTATCTATTAGGTTCGCGGTGTTGAATCGACTAGCGAATGAAGTGTATGAAATGTAAATACCATTACGACAAATAATTGTTCTTTTAAAAAAACGGGGGCTTATGTTGGCTTTTATTTTCGCATTGAGGGAGCTTTTATATCCGAACGATATTGGTAAGAAATAAAGTTAATAAAGTTTTACAACCGATGGCTATCTTGTATGAAGTTCCATGGAACAGCTTCAAAAAATGTCGCCTACATAGAAGATGCTTTTTCTGCAATAAGCAACAGCAATCGGTAATCGGTCATATACTAGATCGTATTATCAAGGTTCTGAGCATTGATCCGTCACAAGGATATAGTCTTCTTTTTATTTTGGCTCACCAAACTGGTTGTCGATCAAGGCCTGCCTGTACCACTACTTGTCGGCTTGGCTTTCAGTGACTAATTGATTTTCCCTCATAGCAGGATAGTCAGTCAAATATGGAGGAACGGTCCATCAGGGGCTTGAACCCATGACGGGCATGTTGTTAAGTCGTACGAGTTGACGACTATGCCACCGGACCGGCCCCAAGAAGGATATAGTAAAGAGCTATTATTGCGTAGAGCGCTCTGAAATAGGAACACGATCTTCAGGAGGAATTAAAGCCCAAAACAATAGCATAATGATTAAAGTCACAAAAATAACCTTTGGATCGAGCCTAGATGTTGTGGTTTTCAACATCAGGACGTTTCTGCTAACAATATATCACATTACATTACATTAAAATTGATAACCTGTAGGAATATTTGTTTTGTTAGGTAATTTAGCTAGGTAACAGGACTCTGCGAGTTAATTTCGGAGGCTTTACTATAAAGGGTATCGGCAAAGACATTTAAAATAAATTTAATTCTCAGATGCCCCTGCATTCCACACGGCATATCAAGAGAGACGGATTTTGCACTAAAGTGAAGACCAAAGACGATAGTGAAGCTGATACCGGCTCTGAGCAAACTTAGGTTGAGATTATGATGGAATGGTCCAGAATCCATATTGGAACTGATACTGTGTCCATACCGGTTCTAAAACTGATTCCCAATCCTGAACGATTCAAGAATTGATCCAGATTCCATACCGAAACTGGAATTAATATCATACCCTTCCGATTCCCGAAATTGATGCAAATCTCATGCCGTGGTACCAGATACTAATGCTGAATCTTTACGGGTCCAGAAACTGATTTTAAGCCCATAACTATCCCGATCCTCAGCTCATACCTATCTAGGTATTGATAATGAACGTCGAACTGATTTCTAACCCATATCCTGATACTGCTCCTAGACTTCTCCTGGAACTGATCAAAACCCCGTACTGAACCTGAAATTTATAGTGCAAATAATTAATGGAACCAAGCGATTCGAACCGAACCTGGAATTTGTATCACGCCTAAACAATTACTGGAACTAATTCCGAACTCATTTCTGCCCTGGTACTGATCTCCAAACCTATCCTATAATTGACCGTGAACCGATATGCCATGGAAATGATGCTTAACCCGTACCGTTCCTGTAATTAGTCCAGATACTGCTCCCTTTTTTACTGTGATTTTGAATACTGTACCTTAATGTACCTCTGTCATGGAATATATCCTAAATCTGTCCCAGTTTTCGATCCAATACAGTACCTACTCCGATCCAGTGACTGATTCCGCCACCATTACTGCTCAAATTACTATTCCCGGCAGCAGTTTTTTTTTATTTACATTTGACGTAGAAATTAGCCGTACGAATAAGCCATTGAAGCAACTAGTAAGTAACGAACCTATTGCGTGCCTTTTACTGAAATTGGTACGGCACACAAGATTTTTTCAGCCGAACAATTTTGCGCAACGATCAAATTGTGTTTAAAAGCCGTGTTGCCAGCCATACCGCACAATGTTATGTATAAACCTTGTTCGCAGTTCAAGCCGATCATGCGCGTTAAGCGGTGGCCACATGAAGCAACGAAGTAGCACGCAAACAAAAAGAGAAAATAAACAAACCAAATTCACATGAAAGGGATCAAACAAAGGGAGTAAGGAGCCAATTTGATTGTTTCTTTTCTTTTTTTGAAAAAAGGGATTTTTTTTTCTGTCAATTACCCCTACTGTCAAAAGCAAATTGGAATGTCTAGCTTTGGCCGCGGCTGCTTCACTGTGTTTTCCATCTGTCAAACGACGAACCTCGGTCGGTTTCGGTGGCAGCTCTTCTGCTCCGTCTGTGCGCTGTGTGCAAAGTTTTTCAAAATAATTCCTGCCTTCCGTAAGTTTAGCTCGCCGTCGACGGTAGCTGCAAAATCGGCAGCAGTAGCAAGAGAGCAAAACATAAAACGCACTGAGCGAAGGTACGCACCTTCCCCGTACACGCAATACGAAGGTATCGTCGAAGTAGAAAAAGAAGTCGATCGATCGCGTAGGTGGCAACCAGAAATTACCGAATCTACGGTTGTTGGGGGAGAGTGTGGGGCGGAGAAAGGCAAAGTAAAATACCCGTGGACGTGTAAGATGAGGGGGGAAGAGGGTTGTGGGTGGGTGTCGTTGCGATTGTGGTATTCCCCTCCCCCCCTCCTGCATTGTAACGCTCCCAGCCACCCGACGTGACACGTCGGTGCGTTTGCGCTGTGTGCGTGTGTGTGTATGTGACCCTGGCGTGAAGGAAGTGAAATGAGCGGTTTAACCCAGCCGAGTGTGCGTCCCTCTACCGAAAACGTTTCGCAAGTGGTTTTGAAGTCAGTGTGTGTGTGTGTGTGTTTGTGTAAAAGTTGATGGGGGGTGGAGATAGTGGACGGTTTTGGGGCACTGCAACAGGTTGATGGAAAGTGAACGAAAATTAAATCAGCTGAGTGCGTGCTAGGCGCGGTGTGCTGAGTGCGTAGATTAGCTCGTCTCGTGCGCGTAAACTGGAAACGCTCGGCACGGCTCTGTTGCGCTTGCTTGATTTTCTGTGTGCTAAAAACGCAATTACTTTTACAACCAACCCTGTCTCATGCAAGCGTAGAGCAGGGAAGCAGCATACCCCGTAAAAGGAAAACGCAGTTTGCGCGGTCCTCTCCGACCAACACCACCAACACAACACACTTGGTCACGCATACGCACTTTGCGCAACGGCTGCGCGATATGGACGAACAAAACGAGGCACTGTTTGTTTGCGTCTGTGTTCAAATACTCGCTGCGTATGGCTGCGTGTGCATAGGAACAGCGCCGACTGCAAGAAGAGAAAAGGGACACGGCAGCGCCCTGCGTATTGGTAGCTGTCGCGTCGCTCTGTGTGTATTCGGCCCTGCGTATCACCTGTGCGCCTGCGCGCTGCGCACCACCAACTCGTCGCCATAAGCCGTGGTGCGGTAGTGTGCGTGCGCCGTACGTCATTGAAGCGGCACCAATGTTTTTCGCGTACAGTCCACCACTACACAGAGCCAGAGACAGAGAAAGAACACTATACCTCTCTCGCTCTCGCTCGCTCTGCCTTCTTCTACCTGTGCGCACAGCACCGGCGAAGGTTGCTTTGGTTGCTTTTTTCTTTCTCTCTTCCCTTATTTGTGTCATCGCGTGGTGCGGTCGGGCGCGCACTTCGCTCTAGCGGTCAGTTTGTATCGGAGCTTACATACACCCGTATCGTGGCGAGGAGTGTGTGCGGTTGTTTGCGTTCGCTGCCGAAAAAGGATTAGTGCTTATCGTGCGACCGTACAGTGATAAGGCACACATTTCGTAAACCTGCTTCCTCGCTGTTAGACAAACGTTTAACTGCGATTAAACTAGCTACAGTGAAAATCAACCCAACCCGCGCACTAGACAGAAGAGGGCATTGTGTAGTAGAAGGGTATGTTGTTGTGCTATTCCTGTGAGGGGAACCTACCTACTACGGCCTGCGATTGACAGGTCGGCACAGGTTTATCAGCACACAGGTGTAACCGAGGTAATTAGAGCAGGTGAGCACACAGGTGAGCGAAAAAGAGCACATAGAAAGAGAGATAGAGAATGACATTGTGTGAGGGGAGAATGTGCACCAGCAGCAGTGTAGTGGTGCTGCTGCTGCATTCCGCTCCGTTTTCCGCATTAGCCGCTGTTACGCGCTGAAATTAGATTAAAATAAAACAGAATCCTCTACCGAAAGTGAAATGCACACCCAAGGTTAGGCAAAACATCATCATTTGCGTTTGTGTCGTGCGTTTGTGCGCGCGTGTTTTTGCAACTCATTTATCGCGAAACCGAAAGATAACGCAGTGTGTGTGCGTGTGTGTGTGCCTTTGGCAAGTACGATCGCGGTTCCGTATGGTGTGATGTCGTGTCTCTGTTCGTTTGTTCGTTTCTGTGTGCGGTGTTGTGCCTGTGTGTGGGACACGTCGATACACAGTCTAGGCACAGACGCCCACCGGGCAGTGAAAACTAATCCTATCATTACAATGCTTTTCTTTATTTTAATGCTTTCCTGCTAGGTTTGATTGTGTTCGCCGGCTTTCCAGATGTTTTAGAGCAGAAAAAACGTGTGTATGTGTAGAAGTGTGTAGTGTGTGTGTATGTGAAAATCAGCTCGAAACAAAGATAACAAAGGTGTGCGTTGCTTGCTTATCTTCCACTTTCAACTATGTGTGTATGTGTCTGGTTCAAGTGGGCTCCGTGTCCTGACAGCTGATGTAACTCCTTGATCGAGGTTGCGTTGGTTTCCCAGTTTGAAGAGAGAGAGAGAAAGTGTACATGAAGAAAGTGTGTTAGTGCGCAGTTTTATTCAAGCCAAAGTGTGCAAAATATATTCGCTACACAATACACAAATACATGTGTCTCCTTCCCGGTGATTATGCGATAGAGTGATAACCTGAGCTTCCGACAGCACTATACTATCTGCAACACACAGTGGCTGTCATCGTGCACGGTTTAACAGTGAAGGAACGAAATTACTAAAGACCACGGTGACAAGGTGTATCTTTCCAAATAGGACATCAACTACATCACAGCAAGGCTTGCGGAACCTATGGTTGGCTGCACATTTTCATATGTAAGTATATGGAGCCTGTGCTCAAGATCCTTACGCACCACCTGTTCATCGACTTCAAGGCAGCGTGCCTGACACTGTAGCTTGGAATGAGCTATGGAACATCATGCCAAAGAGCCTGACCTGGAACGTAGATCTGGCTGTTAAAAGGCCACCCTGAACGGAGAGGGCAGTGCAAAGTGGGAGTATCGAACTTGTTTTGAGAATGGTCTTTGAAATTGTAATAGGGTCTGAGGTAAGGTGTAGGACTCTTCTGTATACTGTTAGTTCCGAAACCCAATTAGTACTGGAATGTCTCCAATATTGGGGCCCTTTCCGTTTTAAGTTCGTAGGCCGTTAAATTTCAGCCTGACAGCTGTTTGCATTGTATAGCATTTTTCGAGCAGCTAT
Source organism: Anopheles fontenillei (assembly GCA_008817895.1). NCBI lineage: Eukaryota > Metazoa > Arthropoda > Insecta > Diptera > Culicidae > Anopheles > Anopheles fontenillei. Next base: position 92 of record VTWG01001341.1, on the reverse strand, counting down.
CTAAGTGGGTATAATATACAGGTGGGCTTATCCCAAGGTATATGAATTTAGAAGACTGATTTTTATCGCTTCTGCTTCTGAATGAAGATTTT